>VYZW01026744.1:34677-55503 GCA_013401315.1 Balaeniceps rex
CCTCTGTCCTTAGAATAGGTATCTGGTTAAAAGAAAACAGCACAAGTCTGAAACCTCTTCCATTTTGCTTATTTACAGAGGAGCAGGAATCAAGAATGTTGCCTACAGTAAAAGCTTTAGCGAACTCCATGAGGAGATCAAAGTCTACTTTTTTGATGTCCTATTTTACCCCTTGGGACTCACTGCAATTATTACAGCCCGTCCCTGAAGCCCCTCCTGCTGCTCCAATAGATTCGTTTCTCTGCTCTATGCCTCCTTTTGGCACTTCTCTCTGCAGTACTCCCAGATATTAGTCAGGGATATTATGAAGTTGATCATCAACAACACTGCACAAAAAAAAAAAAAAAAAGCTCAGTTCTGGAGCCTTAAGCCCACATCAGCTTCTTGAGGACTTAAGCATGGAGTAAACAGCAGACTAGAAATTATATAAATTATATAAAATCATGTGGGCCTTTTCCACTATCTTTCCAGCTTCCTCTAATTTTGATGCCTTAACCACTGCCATGATCAACAGGCTGGGATATTAAAAGTAATTCCCTTCCCCCCACCCAGTTATTTTGCTTTAGGTCTGGGCATCATCAGCCATTCACTTACTGCAGAAGTCCTGGTACTCTGTCGGAAGGATGAAGGTCTGAGGTAAGATATGGAATGTCTTGAATCCATGGGCCAGCTGNCCCACATAAAAAAAACCCCACATTACAGCAAACCCTTTGTCCTAGTTACTAAAGCATCTGTAGCCCTGTCAGATGTCTAAACCCTAACCTGCAAGTACTCTTCAGTTTTACTGTCTCTGTCCTATGGCCGTATTAATATCCATCCTCATTTGTAGCACCTCTTGCAATTCCCAAGACAGACTGAAGCACAGCAAACCGTTATAATGGTGTTTGTAAACTTTAGCAGGTGACATATGACTATCTCTGTAACTAAGAACCCAAAACCCCAAATACTTTACTTATACCACCAAATAAAGAAAAAAAAAAAAAATTTACAAATCCAGTATTTGGGCTACGGACAAGCACTTCAGCTCACATACTATTTCCCCAAAACCCCAAAGACTGTTTAGAATGAAGACAACATGGCACAAGCCCAATGTGTTGGGACTTTACAGTATCGTGTATCCTCTATTTTTTTTAGAGCTATCTATGTTCAGATTTTTGCAAACCATCACAAAGATGTTCAGCAAAACATGATGTCAAGGCCTTACCTAGGGAAATGATTGACTTTCTGAATATCTGTAAGGGACCGCAGCAAGTAGGGCTTCAGGTGTGATCCTGTCCACATGAGATTATAATCGCTGCTATTAGGGTGCACCTAAAAAGCAACATAAAAACACCACGCACATAAAAACAAAGAACTAATGAAAAGCACCACCACTTGTCCTACAGACTGTGACCTTATGTCTATGAGACTGAAGCAATTCTAGTTTAAGACAATCTCCTCTACCCATCTCTAATATTAGGGCAACTCTAGCCAGACTCCTGTCTTAAGCTACCATACAGTGGTGCTGGGAAATAACCATGTCACATTTCTCTAAAAAAAACTTGTGGTTTTGTTCTTTTTATAGACTGTTTAAACCCAATTTGTAAAGCATTTTAGATTTCTTCAGGAAACTTGTGAGACCAATTCCTTAACTTGGCGTTATTGAGAAGAAAATCCACCATACACACACATCTCAAACTGTCATTATCTGCATATAGCACATTCTTTACAGCAAGACAGGTGCTGGAAGAGAAACGTGAAACACTACATCAATGCTTCTGTGAGCTTGCAAAGGCTGAGAGAGTAAATCCTTCAGCTCTTCCCAAGGGTGTGAGACGACGCTTTAAAGGCAAGAAGAGAAAAAACACATGACCCAACTTCATCATCCCTTTTTCCCTAATTTTGCAGGCTTAGGCTTAAGGCTAAAGGGTACTCCTTTGAGAGAGCAAAATCACAACATATTTCCTGTCTGACCGCCAGAGTATGTTAAAAAAAAAAAAAACAAACAAAAAAAAAACCCAAACTTCAAGGTGGTCCACAGCAACTTTCTGGTTCTAACCCTGCAGAGAAAAAAAAACAAAACAAGCCAACCAACCAAACCACAAAACAAAACACAAAAGAAATAAAAAACATCATCATCACCACCTCCCAGTCCAGCACATAATCAGATCTGAAGTTCGTTGCACTTACTTCATGGAATCCATGGGCAGCCAGAATGCTTCGAACCAGACGGCTGTCTGTTCGCACAATCTTATAGGACAAGTGGTAGCGCTCTGTTAAGACGGCAAGAGACACGATATTAGAGTCTGCACCTAGAAGAATAAACCAAAGTTACCTATGCTACCAAAGAAAAGAGAAGAGCACCACAGGACTCAGCACAGTACAGCTGCACTTAATCCACAGTGGAGCATCCACACAGTAGCAGCACATAACAGGCAAAGGGTGATAGGAAATGCCTGTCCATCTCTTGGGGCATTAACTCCAGTAATGGCATTGAATTGACTTACATCAATCCTTAGGTATAATATTGCTGCATCACTGAACCCTATTGTATCAAAACACAGGACACCCTAACAAATGCCCAGATTTTTTTTTTTTTTAAACAGCTCTTTATATAGACTGCTTTATAAC
Source organism: Balaeniceps rex (assembly GCA_013401315.1). Lineage (NCBI taxonomy): Eukaryota > Metazoa > Chordata > Aves > Pelecaniformes > Balaenicipitidae > Balaeniceps > Balaeniceps rex. The sequence continues at coordinate 37,288 of VYZW01026744.1, forward strand.
ACTCCAAACATGATTTCAGCTCTTTCTTCTCTATTCAAGATTGGTATTCCTAGCTAAAAGTAATCATGCCATATGACCCTCATTGACATGGCTAGCTTATATGATCACTTTTTAGATCTTGAAAACCCAAAATAAAACACTGAATTTTTGTTCACATCTCATTCACCTGTACTGATCTTCCAATAAATAACTGCAAAAAATAGTAAGAAATAAAGTAAATAGGACAAGGAAAGCAAAAGAGAAAATCACTATCCAAGTAGAAAGTCATAAAAACAAAAGCAGTGAGGAGCGCTGGAGGTACAAGATAAACAGAAAGCAAGTAGCAAGACTAGAGGCCAGTTGTCATACAAAAGGACGTGGCAATCCATAAAAGAGTTCAAAGAAAGCAGAGGCAGAAATTGCAATGCTAGAATACAGAATCACTTGGAAAAGGCACTTTACAAATTCGTCCAAACTGAGAATAGAAAGATGAAGATTAGATTAAACCTCAGGAAATATGTTCTACCAATAAAAATAAGTCTAAAGAAAAGAGTAAGAAATGTCTAAAGAAAAGAGTAAGAAATATCATAATCTGGGACCAGAAAAAGTTCAAGGAAATTTAACAAGTTGCACTATTCAGCAGTAGACTTGTTAAACCATGAAAAGCCTCGACCTCCTGAGAAAAAGCAGAAGGGACACCACACTCCAGTTAGGATACAAGTTACAATCACCATCAGCTTCTGCCACCATTGAAATACGTTTTTAACTCACATGAAAAGGATCAGGAGTTTCCACACACAAAATCACCTTCTCCACCCCTTACCCCAAAGAGCCAGAAGCATTTCTGCTTGGATAGGATATTAGAAATGAGGGCACCAATTACCTAAGAAAGGGAAAAGCAAGAGAAGAAAGAAGTGTCAGCATCTTCACAAAAAGCAGCTGAGTAGATTTTAGCTTTTCTCCAACTCAGCACATCCAGAATGAGCTCCCAGCTGTACCCACCCACAAGTACTAACTCTCACAATCCAGAGTGACTGTTTATAACAACTCTGCCTCTTATTTAGAGGCTCTCCCTTATTTGACACCAGACAGGTTTGGTCTCCCGACTCAAGTGCTGCCAGAGCAGCAATCATTTTGCTTACGGCCTTACTCACAGTTGTGAGGCTGTATACACAGAGATTTGTTACTACAGCTTACTACTGTTCTTACCACTGTGGGGCTGGCTGCTTTATTTCCCAGTGAAACCCTCTCAAAACTCACTGCAATGACTGGTTTTAAGTTCTTGGCTAGAAAGTAGTGAATTCATATTCTGGTCATAGATTCTAGCACAGCCTCCAAGTTCGATTTACAAGCAGACAGTTCCAACTCAAAACACATCAGGACCCAATGGAGCGACAAATATAGACACTTGTCACAACGCAAAGACGTGATAAACATTCACCAATTGATCAAGCGTTTCTGAACATCTCAGTGCTCAGAGACAAGAGAGGGTTGTAATTTCCTTCCTACCATGTCCTCTTCCCCACCACAAAGAGAAGGGAACATCCAGGTGAGAGACTTCCACCCCATGCCTTCAGGCCAAAAGCTGGCACATAGCTGCACCCACCTCCAATTAGGCGGAGGTAGCTGTCGTTGGTCAGAATGGCTTCAGCATGAAACACCAAGACGGGGATCCGCCTGCAGCCGCCACCAGTCCACTTGATACATGGATGATCCCTAAAATGGCAAGATAGTCAGTATAAGTAACTGCTGAGCCTCATACACACAGCAGTTACTTACAATTAGGACACAGCAATTCTCCATACTTGCCCACGCTTGCCCACCTAGCCTGTGGGCCAGAGACAGGCAAACACACTACGGGAAAATAACGGAAGATTGGCAAGAAGGATTGTAAACACGCTCAAGTGACTTGCAGCTGGGGTGTAGAAAAATACATACATCCTTCTAATTGTTGTCTATCCTTGTGTGTTCGACAAGTAGAACATCTGTGTTCAGATAACAGTGGCCTGTGACAGACTCAGAGGCACCCTATCAAACACGCTTGAGATTCCGGCCCTGCTGTGGGAAAGATCAAAGCACAGTGGTAAACCACGCCTGCGTGAATCCCTGAAAAATAGGCACAAACAGCAGGTTCGGCGATCCTCTAGCATGGACAGAGCTCCACAGTGCCTGCACTGTGGAGCACTTGTGTGCTTCTGCCCAGGTGCTGCTTCAGGGATCCCCTGCTTAGTGAGGTAATGAAAATAAATTTACTCTTTGCATTTCAGCCGTGGTTTTGTGGTTGTTCCTGTGCCCTGCCTGTGCTGACTCGCACATCTGGCATAGTCAGCAGGATCCAGGAACAAGCATGCCATAGCTGACAAAAAAGTTGGGGACTGGGGAGGCCAGAACAGTGACTCCCTGTATTCCAGGATGGCCCGGTTCTGAGCGCTGGACCCCTGTGGCCACTTTCCTGGCTACAGCAGCTCCGCCAGAAGCATGGCCTGAAATAGATGATGGGGTGGTGGTTACCCCCCAGACAACTGAAACGGCTATGCGTAGATTGCCATGGAAATCGGCATCAGATTTTTCTCACACGTTAGCGGGGAGACTGGGATGGTTATTAGTTACCGGTCTCAGAGCTCTTGACTGTGAAGTTGTTGCATTATGGAGTGAAATGAGAGAACTGGAAAAGGAAGTCAGGACTTTACAAGATGCAAAGGCAATCACGCAAGAAGTAATTAGTACTCAAGCAGAGCGGTGCCATGGGCTGCAAAATACTGTAGAACAGTTGATAGCATGTATTGCTAATAAACGGGGGCGGAGTGAGCAAGCATCTGTGTGGTGCTTAGTTGCTGGCCAGGGTTAAACCACAACAGTCCTTTTTGGTGCCCAACGTGGGGCATGAACGGTTCAAGATAACAGATTTGATTGGAATGTGCTAGATCGAATTTATAGTCGTTATTGCTGTTTCGGTATTAATCAGTAGGCTTCTGTGCTTGCCACGGGGCTTGCTTGCCTTACTGTATGTTAGAGTCTAGTGCTCGTTAGCGGCTGCTTTTTGCTTTCGCTGCTTGCTGTACTGCTTATCATCTTACTCTGATGTGCCTGGGAATATTTTGAGAACAGCAATGGCTCACACGTTGATTACAGGATTCAAGCTGGACAGGGTAGCAGTAACAAGAAGTATCAAAATGCAGCTTTTGAGAGGAATGCCTGCCTTACTAAAACCCTTGATTATACCAGCAGCCACAAATGCTACGGGTACTGTAGGCATCCTAGTAAATACCTTCAGGGAAATCGGGGCTGTAACTTCAGGATCATCTGTGTGGGTGGTACATAAAGGAAAGCTGACAAAACTGAAAGGAGTTACATCACGGGTGATGAGGAAACAAATGTGGAATGATCTTGTACAAGCCGGTATCCCACAATCAGAAATACATAGGATCACAACATCAGAGATGTTTTGCCAATGGCAAAAGTTAGCGCCTACGCAAAAAAGCCCCTGGCCCCACCGCTAACTCCACACCCACTCTTCACTCCCACCTGCCACCTTAAGGCAACGCACTACCTGGCAAATGCCAAAACAGCAGAAATGAAGGTTTGGCAGGTCCCCCAAAACTGCCAAATCCTATTTGGCCTATTCAAAAACCAGACAGCACTTGGAGAATGACTGTAGATTATAGAGAATTGAATAAAGCCACCCCCCCCACTTGCAGTTACGGTACCAGCCATGGTTACTCTTATAGAAAAAAATATCAGCAAAAATTTACAGCCCTGGAAGGTGGTGATAGATCTTGCTAATGCTTCCTTTTCAATAGCCATTACATATTTATAAAGCATGTGCACGTAATTGTATTATGCGTATTTAAGGGCAGTATATAGGCCATGTGGAAAGATAAAATGGGGTCAGTGGGCCCTGAATACCTAGAAGGTTGATTACATGGGCCCCCTGCCCCTGTTGAGGGGGTGGCGATATGTATTCACTGCTGTGGATACAGTGTCAGGACTGTTTTTTGCTAAACCCACCAAATACGCTAATCAACATAGCACAACTGAAGCATTAGAACAACTCATTCTCTCGCAAACTATTAACTACAGGGGAAATGGAATACGTTTACACCAACAGATTGCATGGTGGGACCGGGACCTATTAGTCTAGACATGAAGATTCACATAACAACTCCTGAGAATGCTGTATGATTCTGGACCCTAATTTCTCCTCTTATTTTACATTCTTTGTTGATATCAGATTCTCAAGATCTTGTACTTCAGGTATCTTCAATGAATACCTGTGCCTTATCTAGACGAAACAGCACTGGAACAGCGTTATTGGTGTCACGAACCCAACACTGAATTGATGTTCAATCTGAAAAAGCGCAAGCCATAGCTCTTCAATCTGTGAGGGCAATTACCGCACATCAGGTTATCAAAGCCGGAGTAACATTAGCTGAAGGAGCTGGAGCAATGGCGTATGTGTTACTGGAAGGAAATGACACTCCTGTTTTCTTCCCTTATCACAGGTTAGCTCGTTGTGCTTTGTAGTCTTCTGCTATGAGCACATGCCCTGGATACGCTTTCACAAGATCAACATGTAAATACTTGGATTTGGTTGGCCTATACTGTAACTAACTCATCTGCCTTTTGTATTGAGGGAAGATTAACAGCTGCAGATCTCTTGACAGCATGTTTCATTGGCATGCCGACACCAGTAGCTGTATTACAGAATTATTCTATGCTAAGTGGTTTTGATATTAATGTTCCCCATTGCTATTTTTTCCAAGTAGGTAACAGCTGTACACCAAGGAACATTACAAAATCGATTGGTGGTGGACTATCTCCTTCTTCAACACCATAAACACTGCTCCGATTTTGAAGGCATGTGTTACTTCAACACAACTGATGAATCAGCCAGCGTAGAGGATGACACTCAACTTCTCCAGGACTCAATGCATCAAATGAAACAATCTGCTGGTAGTACCTGGCTGGCTTAGTGGTTTAATTCCCTGACAGGACATCTGATTCAAAACATTATTGTAGGGATATTTTTATTCCTTTTTCTATATATGTTTATTATTAGGGACGGGATGTCATCCAAAGGGACCTGGACAGGCTGGAGAGGTGGGCCTGCGTGAACCTCATGAGGTTCAACAAGGCCAAGTGCAAGGTCCTGCACGTGGGGCAGGGCAACCCCCAATATCAATACAGGCTGGGGGATGAAGGGATTGAGAGCAGCCCTGCAGAGAAGGACTTCGGGGTACTGGTGGATGAAAAGCTGGACATGAGCCAACAATGTGCGCTTGCAGCCCAGAAGGCCAACCGTATCCTGGGCTGCATCAAAAGAAGCATGGCCAGCAGGTCGAGGCAGGTGATTCTGCCCCTCTACTTGGCTCTGGTGAGACCCCACCTGGAGTACTGCGTCCAGCTCTGGAGCCCTCAGCACAAGAAGGACATGGAGATGTTGGAGCGGGTCCAGAAGAGGGCCACAAAAATGATCCGAGGGCTGAAGCACCTCTCCTATGAGGACAGGCTGAGAGAGTTGGGGTTGTCCAGCCTGGAGAAGAGAAGGCTGCAGGGAGACCTTATTGCGGCCTTTCAGTACTTAAAGGGGGCCTATAGGACAGATGGGGACAGTCTTTTTAGCAAGGCCTGTTGTGACAGGACAAGGGGTAATGGTTTTAAACTAAAGGAGGGTAGATTTAGGCTAGATAGGAGGAAGAAACTGTTTACAATGAGGGTGGTGAAGCACTGGAACAGGTTGCCCAGAGAGGTAGTGGAGGCCCCATCCCTGGAAACATTCAAGGTCAGGTTGGACGGGGCTCTGAGCAACCTGATCTAGTTAAAGATGTCCCTGCTCATTGCAGGGGGCGTGGACTAGATGACCTCTAAAGGTCCCTTCCAACCCAAAGCATTCTATGATTCTATGATTATGTGCCTCTGTAAATTACCCTGCCCTACACCCCACAAGCCCAAATTAACACTTCCAGCTTTGCCAGCCCAAGCGGAAGCAGTCCCTTTTGTGAGGGGGAGGGACATGGGGAAAATAACGGCGCAAGATTGGCAAGGAGGATTGTAAACACACTCAAGTGACTTGCAGCTGGGGTGTAGAAAAATACATACATCCTTCTAATTGTTGTCTATCCTTGTGTGTTCGACAAGTAGAACATCTGTGTTCAGATAACAGTGGCCTGTGACAGACTCAGAGGCACCCTATCAAACACGCTTGAGATTCTGGCCCTGCTGTGGGAAAGATCAAAGCACAGTGGTAAACCACGCCTGCGTGAATCCCTGAAAAATAGGCGCAAACAGCAGGTTCCGCGATCCTCTAGCGTGGACAGAGCTCCACAGTGCCTGCATCCCCACTTGTGTGCCTCTGCCCAGGTGCTGCCTCAGGGATCCCCTGCTTAGTGAGGTAATGAAAATAAATTTACTCTTTGTATTTCAGCCGTGGTTTTGTGGTTGTTCCTGCGCCCTGCCTGGGCTGACTCACACACACACACGCTAGGCACCCTTGGTACTCAGCTATAAAGGGAATCTTCCAGATCATCCTCTTTTTGGGTTGGTCTTGACAGTCTAAGTCAGAGTTCTGTTTAATTTGTGTTTGCTTTACTGAGTATAATTTGGGAGAAACCCTGTGAGTTTTCACCGCTACAGTTCTCTGGATTTGTAGCCTGAAAACAGGATCTATAGTTCAGGATAAACCATAATTGCTGGTATCCACACAACCAGACCTTACAATGCAGGTTCCAGTCTCCAATTTAAAAACTGCAAATCAGTGCATACTGTCTGGTCGTAATCCTGGGCTCTGAAGTGCACAAAAAGGCACTCGTGCAGAGCTTGAGAGACTAGAACAGGCTTGGCTCAATACGACAGATAAACTTGTGTGTTCTTCCTTTGTAATTTCTGCCACATGCAGTGGAGCGCAAGCCCAGAATTCAACAACGATGCCCCCAGCCAGCCACTCAAGCTACAGGTTCTGAGATACAGTGATCAGTTCTGTCCAAAACAGCAAGACTACATTGGGAACTATCATCTCCTCAGAGGAATTAAGGACACACACAAAAAAAAAATTAAGATCTGTTATACAAAAACCTAAGATCACAGAAAGAAAACCTGTCAACCTCCCTAAGCAAATAAAACTCTGACTGCTTATTACTCACTGTGCAAGGAAATGAAACCATGAAAAAGTTAACAGAAAACAGAGACTGAGGGGTTAGAGAGACACATCTCTATCTACACAGACAAAAAGAAATATAAAGACTGGCAGAGATACACAGAAGCATTTGTCTATAGAATGTGTAAGATCACTGTCTGCCAAAGGTTTGGATAAACTACAGAAGACAAAACACTTCCTACACTTAGAACACAGGAACAGAGATAAAAGACCAACTTTCTGATGCTAGGACAAGTAAGTATTCTTAAGTGTAACCTTGGTCCTCTTAACCAAGTTATTACCATTATCACCCAGACAAACTAACTTCACAGCACTCCCATCTGCTTCCACCACCTCTAAATAAAATAAAACAAAACAAAACATCAACTACTGGAGTGTAATTAGCTGTTCAGACTGGAAGGGACCCAAGAAGCTTGCAGAATTTACAGTACAGGCCAGAGCCTTATATAAGTGGGAAATGAGCTGAGGCAACAGGAGGGGAGTTTATGTTAAGCTTGTCCTGAGGATTTGCAGTAAGGCTCAATCCTCCAGGTGACAGTCATTCATTCCTAGCATGACCCTTTGGCACTTGATGCAGAAGCACTGTTACAATTACGTTCTAGGTAAAGGCAGTTCTGGACCTTTCCATCCACGAGGGTCTGGCAAGTCTGAGCCAACTACTTGGTATGAAGCAACCTAAATGCATCCTCTAAATGCCTTAAGTCACTGCAGTTTGCAACTGGGCACTCAGTCACAATGTGCACCCAAAGGAAAACAAACAAGACATATTAAAGTAGGTCCAGCTGAACAGAAAAGGGATTCCACTCTGGGAAAGAATAAGGGCACGACTCCATCACAAGCAGAGATAAAAGAAGTTACTAAACAAAGATAGAACAAACATACACTAGTAAGTAATAAGAACTCTAGGAGTCAAGTTCTCACAAGACAGTTTTTAAAGGAGGACATAAAACATTGCATATCAGTCTACTGCACAGTACATTTCCATTCTCTGCAGCAAAGTAAAAACTAACACAAAACAGAAAACGAAACAAACAAAAAGAAAGGACATTTGTTTCCTTCATTTTCTTAAACATTATCAAGAAAGTTCCCAGCTTAGGAACATGACAGGAAGAGATCAATGAAGCTACAGACTTTAGAGTAGCCAAAGAAGAGCTGCACCTCCAACCCTGGTGGCCTTTTAGGCTACAAATGTGGGTAGCCTGCCCACAGGCTTGAGGCCCAAACCAACCATCTTCCACTTTATAGGTAGGAGAAGGGTAAGGAATGCAACTGTCTTTTCAGATTAGTACAAATCCTGCAGGAAGCACAGGGAGATAGAAATAGTCAAGAGGTTTTTTCCTACTTACTCCAGCCCATCTACAACATCTTCCTCCTCCTCCTCCTCCTCTGAGGATGAGCCAGTTTCCTCCAGATCTCGAGCCATCCCAACTGGCATTTCCTCTAGGAGTTTTCATACAGCCCAGTCTCAGTAGTCTCTGAGATTCCTTCCTGCAGATTCAACGGATCTTGCAAGAGCAGTTACCTGCAATAAAGACAAAAAGCACGAATACATAGCCGAACAGGACAGCAAGAGAAATGAGATAACTTAACTCCCACCTCCTGTCAATACTTCTTTCTCACAGGACTATCAACAAGCTTGTTACAGGCTGCAAATCATCTCCTAGCCAGGGGAGTGTAGGAAGAAGCACCACCTTCCAGCAGATTATTCCCCACCTGCCTGTGAGAGTCAGCTCACAGCTTACCGCTGAAGCTGCGCTGCCCTGCCCTGCCCTGCCTCCGCCCGCAGAACCGCACCAGGCTAGCCAGGCCCGGCCCAGCGGGAAACGCCTGCTTCTCCCCAGCGCCAAGACTCCCCGGCCCGGGGCCAGCCAGACACTGTAACGCCTCCACCGCCCCGAGAACAGCCCTCCGGCCCGGCCGCGCCCGGAGGGCGGCTAGGACCCGGCCTCCCCCGCGGCAGCCGGGCCCGGCGGCCTGCGGCGGCCCCAGGAGAAGCAAGAGCGGCGGGGAGCACCCGAGGGGCCGCGACTCCCGCCCCGGGGCCACCGGCCAACTGCCCCTCACCCTGAGACAGCAGCTCCCTCAGCCCTCTGCTCCCCGTACCTGCTCCCGCATCAGCCCCAGCCGGCGGGGCGGGCAGGGAGGGACCGGCGGGCGGGCGGACACGGCGGCCCGGCAGCCCCTCCCGCCGCTTCCCCGTTACTACAACAACCGACAGGCGATGGCCCCACCCCGTCCCCACTGCGCAGGCGCCCTCCGCCCGCCCCACTGCGCAGGCGCAACAGTCCGGCTGCGTGCCTGGTCTTTTCTCCGCCCACCGCCGCCGCTTCCCCCTCCTCCCGCATGGCGGGCGGGGCCAAGGAGAGGCGGGGCCACCTCCCCAGCGGCGAGGGATTTGATTGGCGGTGGTGTCCTGCACGTCAGTGTGGTGCGTGGATGGAGCGGCGCGCCCGCGGCCAATCGGAGTGCTCTGCGGCGGCGTGCTCTGCGGCGGCAGGAGGGGGCCGGGCGCAGGAGGGGCCCCGGTGAGAAAGTGCGGCCGGTAACGGGCGACGCCGGGCGGTGAACGCGGCCCGGTCTTTGTGGGCAGGTTTCCTGCCGGTCGGGAGGATGAGCCGGTTCCTGAACGTGCTGCGCAGCTGGCTGGTGATGGTGTCGGTCATCGCCGCCGGGAACACCCTGCAGAGCTTCCGTGACCACAGCTTCCTCTCGGAGAAGCTGTACACCGCCAGCCCCGGCCTCGGTAAGGGCTGCGCCGGCCGCCCTGAGGCCTGGAGGTCGCCTTCCAGCCGTGGGCCTTGGGTCCTCCTCGGGGCCCCGCCTCAGCGGCTGCTCTCGGGCCAGGGAGCCGCCGGCTGCCGCGGCGTGCGCCTCCCCGGCGGGGATGGGGGGTGGCAAGCGGGCCTGTGCGTGGTCTCCATATGCTTCCCCTTTCTTTGTGCAGTGAACGGGCTCCAGGCTCGGACCTTTGGCGTCTGGACCCTGCTGTCGTCAGTGATCCGCTGTCTCTGCGCCATCGACATCCGCAATAGGACGTATGTAAAGGAGCACCGGAGAAATCTTTCGGTTTACTTGCTAGTCACAACCTGAGCAGCTAGCTTAGAGGGCAGCGCGGAGGAGGTGGGGAATCAAAAGCTGTTCCTGAACTTTCTATAGGGTTGAAAGCGTTCCCCCAAAAAAGCTTAAATAGCGGTGTGGGATTTGTGTATTAACTGCTGCTCCCTTCTGCCTCTGTGGGGAGAGCCTGCACATTTGAGTTCTGTTTCTTAGCTCGGGCAGAAATTGGTAGATCTGAGAAGAACTTATGTCACAAATTTCTGAGCTGCAGCTTGCAAAGCATCTTCTGATGGTGTTGCTGCTCTGTTGACATTAAGCAATTGCTAATGCTGTGGTCTGACTGATGCTTGGTAGTTATTTTGCTGTGACAGCTCAGCTAAAGACTGTGGCAGGTTGAGAGGCCCCTTGCAGTGGTCTTAACCTGCTGCCTTCTTCCATACGCTCTTACCTGGGGCTGAGGACAAGGCCTGAGGTGCAGCCTGACGCTGTGGTGGGAGGCAGGCCATTTCTCCCTGTGGTAACAGAAGTATTTCTGAGAAGGATTTCCAAGCAGGCTCACTCTGGGTCTGTGCTAGACAAAGCGTGTGTTGGAGGTTGCTAGAACTCACTCTTTTGTTACCACCTCCCCCAGCCCTGCAGCAGAAGTCACTGTTCACCTGGCAGTGTGTCCTTGGATTCCCTAGGCTTGTCTGTGGTAGGGGGGTGCACGGACTCAATTATCTGTTTTTAGGGGGTGGTGGCAATGCCAATTACCATGAAGCAAGTTGTTTCTTAGAATGATTTTTTTTATCTTGCATCTCTTGGACCTGCTCCCTTTCCACAGCTGTAGCCCCTAGAGGGTAGCAGAGCACAGGTGGGAAGATGTGTTGGGTGATGCAGCCTGGAGTCAGCCAAGTCCTGTTGCCCTAGTTCGTGGCTCATCCAGTTCTTGCCCTCCTTTTGTGTACGCACATGCTTCTCACTTCACCCGTGCCCTACCTTTCCCTTTCTCTCCCCTCTTTGCCTGCCTTTAGGCCAGATAATGCCTGTGACTTCCAATGCACCATTGAACACGCTGCCCCATTCTCTCAGCTGTTGCCCAGGGAGCTTTTGCACCTCACTAGTCAAGGGCCCAAGAGCCCTCTGTGCTGCCACAGTGAGAACAGACAGGGCAGCATGCAGTTTGTCTCTTTTCCACTCAGCCATGCTTGTGCCTGTACTGTGGGCTATATGATAACCTGCTGCTTTCTGCTCTCCAACAGCCTCTATTACATCACACTCTTCACCTTCTTTTTGGCCCTTGTTCACTTCCTCTCCGAGGTCTTCATTTACCACACCGCAGCCTTGACAATTGGAGTTATGGCACCCCTCATGGTTGCAAGTAAGTAGAGCTCTGCATCCTCCCCCTACAAACTCTCCTTGGAGCTATGACGTCCCTTAAAAACTCTCAGTGGGGCTATAAGCTAAGGGCAGGGAGGGGATGGTATGTCTCATCTCCTGTCCAGCATTACACAATTCATCCTGTATCTCCATCACAGGTTTCTCTATCTTGGGGATGTTGATTGGGCTGCAGTACCTGGAGGTAGAAGCACTGTCACAAAACAAGAAGAAAAACTGAAGCTGAGGGCCCTGTGTAGGTCAGCGTTGTCTCCTGTCTTCACTGCCAAACTTCCACTAAAGCTCAGCTGAACTTCTCCAGGGCACCAGTCCCACTGGTGGATCAGTGTTGGACTCTGTCAATCATTCTTCATTACCAAGTGTTTTTTCTTGTCCAGGCAACATTTTAACTGACTGATGTCAAAGACCAAGTCCCAGAAGAGTTTGTGTCAAAGCTTGTGGGGGGCAGTTGGTGACTGCCTCCCTGGAGGATAGCAGGGAATGTCTCGGGCATGCCCAGTGCACTAAGGACTTCTCTGCCAGTGTACCTGTTGGGAGGAGGTGTACCTCCTACCCAGAATCCACTGAATACTTCGGACCAGAAAGAGAGAATGTGTGCTGCCCCTGGCACTGCTGTGTAACTTGCATGTGTGTGTTCCTCAGGGGCCATTTCTAATAAATTACAGAAAACTGCAGGGCACTATGTCTGTCTTTCTGCTACACAGCAGTGGATAGAGGATGTGCAACCTCAGAGCAAACAGCAGTTTCTACTGTATGTTGCAGGATAAATCATCTCTCTTTACAGGAAACCCACCTTTCCCTGACTCCTTCCCACAAAGTTCCAGGTCTGACTGCTCACATCATGCACACACATGAAGAGAGTTGTCACAGCTCTTGCTTCCGCAGCATACTGGTGACAGCAAACTGCATGCATCTGTGAGCAAGGACTGAGCTACCTTTGCAGTGAGCTATAACTACAGAAGATGGAGAAAACAGGAACAGGTTGCTGAGACCTAGATGAAATAATGCCTAAAGCAGATGGGCAGTGCACAGAAGGTAGAAAGGAACCAGCAGGATCTCCTAGCTGGGAAGACGGTGCATGTGCAGAAGAAAGAGAGGAAAAAAAAAACAGAAGGGAAGAAAAGAGCAAAACAGTAGCACTGGGCAGAAAGATTATTTTTTCCATTCTGCAAAACATTCCAGGCTATTAAAAGAGCCAGATGTAGACTGTTTCAGCCATTTAATATGAATGTGTCAGGTTTTATAGTACACTTCAAATGTTTTTATTTTATATAAAAACATCTGTTGAAAAGCCATTTTAGATGCCCATCCTCCATCCCACACTATCAAAGATAAGACTTGAATTTTTTAATGTGTCAAAGGACTGTATAATTTCACCCAAAAAAATGTTTTGTCAGAAATGGTATGTCAGAGAGGACTATTTTTATCCATTCCACCTGGTTGGGGGGGTGTCCCCCAAATTATATATGCATAACTGCATGATTTAAGGAGTATAAGGACACTTGATGTCTCCACCAGTGGAGGGATGCTGGAAAGGAAGGAGAAGGGATATAAGGATCTACATCTGTGTTTATTAGATAAAGAGCAGCATACAGAGGGGCAGTGTCTACGAGACACAAATGCTGGTAAGAGGGTGGCATCTCCTGTTCTATATTATAAAGTGGGAGGCTTCCACACTGGAGCAAATCTGGATTCCCATCATACTCAAACCCTTCTCCGTGGCTGTGAAGAGCAACACAGCCTTGGCTGGTTATCTCAATATAACACTTCACAAGAGTTTTTATATAGTGTTGAAACATGCAAAAGGCACTTTATCGTTAAGGAGAAAGACACATTCCTCAGCCCAGGGACCTTGTGGTTTGACTCACTCCTGTTGCTAGTGTAGTGATAAGCTGGGCTTAGGCTGTAGCTTCAACACAAGCTGTAGAACTAGTCCTTGCCTCCAGGTAGAAGGAGGCATATTGGTATCTCTCAATTATTCCTAATATATAGGAACATCAGGGCAACCTCAGTAAATTCTGAGCAGGAGTTTATCCAGACTAAGAGTGCTTCATCTAGGACAGCCGCATAATAAAACCAGAGCTGGCAGCGGCAGATGCACTGCTTTGTACTTGCTGGTGATGCGCTGAGGCCTCTACCATCACCTGTGTGACACACAGCATCATGAGCACTGAGGCAGAGAAATCACTCTTCCTGAGAACCAGCTGAAAGCTCTTCCAGGGATGCTCACAGAGTAAGCATGGTCCAGCATCTGCATTTCATGTCACAGCTTGCCTGTGAGAGGAGACACAGCCACGTGCAGGATGCCACCCTTGTGTGCCATGGGCTAGCCTGGAACTACGGCTTTTCTCAGCATGTGTGCTTTTTCTTTTCCAAGCATACATGGTGGGATGGGGGAAGCAGTAGGTTTTCCCAACTTTTCCTCCCAAGCAGTAAAGTCTCTCAAACAGCAAGATACAGAGGTATAACTGAAGAGAGTTACAACTCCCTTCTTGTTTTGTTCTTTCACGCTCTCCACAAGCAGTTCGCTAGGCTCCTGTCCTGAGACTGCTCCCCCCCCCCACCATGGTGTGCATGTAAGAGGAGGACAGTGTAGGTAGCAAAGATGGGAATAAGGGGGGGGCTGCATCTCCCAGCTCTGCCACCCCTCCATTTCACAGCTTTGATTCCTCAAGGACTATGGGATCAGTGCAAGCTTCTGGCATCACTTTCTGCAAGTCAGAGAGAGAAAAACAATATGGTTAGGATCCTCTGTGGCCAGACCCAGGCTTCAGAGAGACCAGCTGGCCAGAGGCTGGCTAATTCACAGCTCCCTGCTAGTGTGCAGAATCCCCAAAGAATCACCATCCTCAGAGAGTGCACCTGGTTCCCTCCTCCTTCTCCAGACCCTTCTACTGCCCAGACAATGGGCACTGGGGCAGCAGGGCAGAGCAAGGGTCCCACTTCCCATAAGCTACTTGCTGTAGTCCTCAGACCACGGTTAATTCACAGAAGCTGTACAGGCCCAGGTATCAGTCCACAGCCAGCTCACTGAAAACGTTTCACTGTGACACAAGATGAGCCTTGAAGCGGTGAAGCTGCAGGGCCACTTCCCTGGGCAAGGGAAGGAACTGGGAACTCCCCCTTCATGCCACGGGGCAGTGCAGTGTCTGTGCAAGCACCAGAGAGAACCTGCATCCTGTGCACCTCAGGAGGCTCAGCACAGCAACTAGCTCCCATCTGTCCTTACTCTGGCATATCTGAGGGCCTCTTCAACTCCCAGACAGATTGCTGGTTCTGCTTATCTTCAAGTCTTTTCATCCCCACCCCCCATTCAGGGCTGGCACCCTCTGCCCTGCTTCTTCTCCATCCCCAGCTTGGACTTAGGCTGGGATAATTCCACAGAGTGGTACAGATAAGGCCTTCTTCAAAGTTTATTACTCATATCTTAAAGACCCATAAGAAATAAGAGGCAAACATACACAAGTTTTTTTCTGCATAAATCCTATAGAAGTAGCAGCCTGATTACTTGAACCCTCCTACAATTTCTTCCCTTAAGATGGAGGGAACTGTAGAGTCATTTTCCAGAGGAAAAGAAAGGACAACAGAGACTGCTGGCCAATTACCACGTTATCCTGGGCTGCATGAAAGTCAAACTTCCACAATTCCAATTCAGCCTTCCTGGGTGGAGCTTGATGAGCTCCTCTGCTGAGCCTTTCTGGGGTGTGTTAGGATTAGACCCAAGACTTCTCCTTCCCCCAGGGGATTTTAGATACCCCTCCAAGTTCTGACTCTGCTTACAGTGAGACACCCCAGTTATCACTGATCCAGCAGACAGCGTGCAGGCTTGTAAGGGTAAATGTGGAGCCTCCCACAGTCTGGGCTCTGAGTTAACTCACTGTGGAGCAAGACTGACATCTGAGGCAGGAGTCAGAGGTGCACGGGAAAGAGGTTCACATCCCCAGTGCAGTTCAACAGAAGTCCAGGCAGCATGGAAGCAGATATAAAACAGTTTCATTTTGAGTAGCCTCTTACACAAACTGCAGGTGAAAAGGTTTTATAGAGGTTGGCAGCAATATCCCAAAGCAGACAAGTGAGATCAGGAAAGCTTCAAAGAGGTGCCTGGAAGCAAAAGCCAGGAAGTGCAAAGAGGGGTAGGGGGGGTGCATGAAGTAGTTACAGAAGTAGGACTAAGGGCAAAGCTGCATTTAGGCTTGGGAAACCCCACCAGAATGCATCATGGAAGCAGTCTGGCAACTCTGAACAGGCTCCCCAAGCACCTCTGGGGTCTGAACACCACTCGCCTGCTGTGGAGCTACAGGAACAGAGGTTTAGGAGATCAGCCAGCCTGCAGGGCTCCACTGCCTTGGGAAGGAAGGCTACTGTCACAGCTGGGAGTCACAGTACTGGAAAATGCAGACGGCCTGCCCATGGCTTTGGGATAGGAGGAGAAAGCTGCTTGCCACACAGTAAGCACAGAAAGGGAGCAGGGAAGTTTGGGAAGCAGGGAATGGGGTACATACCGTTTGTGCCTACTATGCAAAATTCCAGCAGGTTTTTTTTATTGGCAGTATTTCACTAGAGAGTAAGCATGCTACAGCTTGCAAGGGACTCCAGTAAGCTACTGAGTGTGGGTGCTCACCCTAATGCCCTAAGCCAGCCCCTAAATTACACTGGCCTTGGGAGGAAAAAGCAACATGCTTTTGGGTATTCCACTGAGATCCATCAGATGCATCTTTGCATCCAGGTAAACATACAACCAGCAAAAAAAGGTACTTGGCCCTGATCAAGTCCTGACTTACCCGGGCCATGGTTTGAGGACACAGCAGAACTTCAGTCCTGTTTTAAACAAATCCCTTGCTGTGGCTGTACACCTAGAGCAGGTCATCCAAAATCATCCACTCATCAGTGCTCAGCTAGTAGCGTAACACTCCAGACAAAAGTTTTTCATTTTATTGCAATTCAAAACCCAGGACAAAGTCTGAAAACACTTTACTCCCTACTCTCTGCTATCAAGGTTCTTCACACACACACACACAAAAATATTCCATTTATCTACCACTATATAAGACCGGCACAAAGTAGTCTCAAGTGCCCTGAACACACATTAATTAAATTTGCAAGTTTCAAAGAGGCCTAGCAAAGCCCAGTTTGAACGAAAAGACAATCCTGCCATTTTGGAATCCTGCACTCTGTATGACAGCTGCTTTCTTAAAAACTCACATAAGCTTAAAAGTATTTCCAAAGAAATGTTGCCTAAGACTTTTCTTGAACAATTCACTCCTGAGCCAAAACAAACCATGGAAAATCAGCAAAGATGCTTATTTCATAATGCAAAGAAACAATGCAGGAAGGTTTGCATGGATGCTGGAAACCAGGAGCAGATGAGCACCGGCTGTACACAGCATATGCATGAGTATAAAGTGTATGCTGAATCAACTGACACCACTACGAAACCTTAAGGCACAGATGTTGGAATGGCTTCAGATGCACTTACAACAAAGGCAGCCCACCAAGAAACTCATTATCATGTAAAACGGTGTTTGATCCAAGTGTCCTGAGATACAGAAAGGTAACCCTGCTGGTGCTCTGGGAACGGAGGCAGACAGAAGTGGGAGGATTGTTGGAACCACACTAGAGCTTTATTAATAGAGGACAAGGTGTCCACAATGCCATTAGGCTAATTTAGTTCCCACTACAAGTTCTACTAATTGCAACATCTGTTTAATTATAACCGTAAGCAGATAAGGGCACCAACAGAAGACAAACTGCTTGTGAACACAAGGCAGGTCCTGCAGGAAGAAGTGAAAACATCCTGCAGTGTGGACACAGCGGCCAAAAATTCTGACAGGTGGCTGCTGAGAGGCTGCGATTCCTGGGCAGAGTCAAGGCTGATAAACGCTGACTCTTGACACTGAAGCTATGGCTTTATACATTGCCCTGCAAAGTCAACAGCTCAGCCAGATTCTAGGCTTTCCATTTCATCACCAGAAGCCACTACTAGGTGAAAATGGAAGATCTTTCCCTGTGAGAATCAGCATATGGGGGTTTCCTTTGTGTGTTCCTTAATACACTGGGAAATCAGGCTGTTCTACAGTCCTACTCTGCACCAAAGCCACTCAACAGCTGAACATCCAGCTAAAGGTTTTGACAGTTTTCCATCAGATCAATTCTATTTCTTCACCAGAAAGAATCACACCTTGTTAGGACAATACTCTGGATGATGGGCCCCCAGAGAAAACAATGAGCCAGCTACCCACCTCCACTGTGGGACTGCACCTCCATTGGGTCAAGACAGGGGAAGACCCGCTGTCATCAAAAGGGCTATACAGCAAATTTTCAGTGGGAAGTGTGAGGCCTGTACAACTCCACAGCTCTGCATCCTCTGGAAGCTCACATCTAACTCTGAGTGTCAGTCTTCTCCTTGCAACAGCCACAGAATCATAGAATCATTTAGGTTGGAAAAGACCTTTAAGATCATTGAGTCCAACCATTAACCTAACACTGCCAAGTCCACCACTAAACCATGTCCCTAAGCGCCACATCTACACATCTTTTAAATACCTCCAGGGATGAGGACTCAACCACTTCCCTGGGCAGCCCGTTCCAATGCTTCACAACCCTTTCGGTGAAGAAATTTTTCCCAATACCCAATGTAAACCTCCCCTGGC
>VYZW01026744.1:57220-122907 GCA_013401315.1 Balaeniceps rex
TCACATCACCCACAAGTCCTTCTCTGTTTGCAAACAACAGGTCCAGTGGGGCACCTTCCCTAGTTGGCTCACTCACCAGCTGTGTCAGGAAGTTATCTTCCGCACACTCCAGGAACCTCCTAGACTGTTTCCTCTCTGCTCTATTGTACTTCCAGCAGACATCTGGTAAGTTGTAGCCCATGAGAACAAGGGCTAGCGATTGTGAGACTTCTCCCAGCCGCTTATAGAATATTTTGTCTGCCTCTTCATCCTGATTGGCTGGTCTGTAACAGACTCCCACCATGATATCTGTCTTGTTGGGCTTCCCCCTGATTGTTACCCATAAACACTAAACCCTATCATCAAGCTCTAGACAGTCAAAACACTCCTTAATATACAGGGCTACTCCACCGCCTCTCCTTTCTTGCCTATCCCTTCTGAAGGGTTTATAGCCATCCATTGCAGCACTCCAGTTGTGCGAGTCATCCCACCATGTTTCCATGATTGCAACTATATCATAGTTTTCCTGCTGCACAATGGCTTCCAGCTCCTCCTGTTCATTGCCCATGCTGCGTGCGTTGGTGTAGATGCACTTCAATTGGGCTGTTGATCCCGCCACCTTTTTGGGAGGGAGAAGCCCTGATTCCTAAGTGACCATTCTCAGGCGCTTCCATGGTTTCTAACACATCAATAATCCTTGCGTCTTTGCTGCCACGTGGATCTCCATCCTCCATCTCCACTGAGACGGCAGACCAAAGGACCTCGCTAGCACACCATCCCTCAAACATTGGTGTGCCGCCCCCAGGCTTATCTCTAGCGAGCCTGGTTTTATTCCTTTCCCCCTTCAAATCTAGTTTAAAGCTCTTTCAATGAGCCCTGCTAACTCCTGTGCAAAGATCCTTTTCCTCCTTTGAGACAGTTGTACCCCGTCTATTGCCAGCAGGCCTGGTGTCATGTAAACCAACCCATGATCAAAAAAACCCAAATTCTGCTGGTGACACCAGGCTCGGAGCCAGGTATTGATCTGCTGGCTCTTCCTGTTTCTTCCCTCATCATTCCCTGCAACTGGAAGGATAGAGGAGAACACTACTTGTGCTCCTGATCTCTTAACCAGTTGTCCCAAGGCCCTGAAGTCTCTCTTGATTGCCCTTGGACTTCTTGTTGCAACTTCATTGCTGCCTACCTGAAAAAATCAATAATGCACAAAAGTCCAAGGGCCATACCAGGGTAGGAAGCTTTCTCTTCACATCTTTAACCTGGGCCCCAGGGAGGCAGCACTTACCTAACAAGTGGGTCAGGTCTGCATACTGGGCCTTCTGTTCCCTTCAGAAGGGAGTCTCCTATGACAATGACCTGTCTTTTTTTCTTTATGGAAGCAGTTTTGACACAGGGCATATACAGAAACATGCCTGAGCCTCACAGTGTCTATTCTGCAACTGGGATGTCAGTGCTAACACTGGCAATTGTACCAGGCTAGGTCTGCTAACAAAGGCGATGACATAAACTTCAGTCATCAAAAAAGTACCAGTATACCCCAAGCAGGCTTGCCCAGCTCATGCAGCTACAGCTTCTCAACTACTTGGTCCCAAATCAACACCACACATGTACCCTGCTAAAACTGCCATAGATTGCAGTATGGAGACAGCTTCGGAAGCACTCAGCTTGGAGTCCAATCTTTTCGTGCCCGTGGGAATCTTACTCATGCTTGCATCAAAGCATGGCAGCTTCTCTAGTCTTAGCAGGATTAAGGCTGTCTTAGCAGGATTAAGGACTCACTCTGCTTTTGCCTGTTAGTCCTGTTGGCTGTGGCACTAAGTGATACACACACTTGATGAACACCTTAAAAAGCGAAGGGTGGCATCGTTAACTTGGCAGCTCAGCCAGTCAGTGCGAAGCAGAGGACAGTGAGTAATAAAGCATTACACCCCAAGCAACAGCTGCAAAAATGCCAAGTGCCATTGAGATTCACAGATCAGCAAGCACAGAGCTTTACAATTTTCAGGCATTCTTGTACCAAAAGGCACCAACCCAATGACTCTGTTATTGCTAGATGTTTTTAAACTTCCTTCTTGAAGTTGGCCATGTGCCCTGGCTGTGATCAAAGCCAACTCTTCTACAGGGCTCCTGGTGTCACTTCCAGCCAAGAACCTGGACTGTAAAAGCAATGTCAGAGAAGAGTGTCCAAACGCCTGCACCTCCTCTCCCCAATAACTTACTGACAATTCAGTTCTCCATCTGCTCCAGCACCAGGCTTTGCCTTGCTGCACCTAGTTGAATCCCTATGCCCCTACCTGACATGAGTCTGGTGGGATTTCTGCTCTGTTCTTGAAAGATGTCTTGTCTTTCCTCTCAGGTGGGTACCCAAGAAGGCCAGAAAGATTCTCAGTACTATATGGCCATTGCTGTCACCCCAGAAGTGCCATTGGCTTGGTGCCTGTGCCACCCGTGAGTGTTCAGAGAAGCAGATTAGTGCGATTCTCCTACCTTTGTGTATGAGCTAGTGAGCAGGAATGGGAATTGATGGGGTTAGGGTTACAAGCTACAGTCCCGTAAGCCATGATCCGATTGCTGCCTTGGAGTCTCTGTAACAACAGCCATGAGTCACCATCCCAGAAAAGATGGAGCCAAGTAGGGAGGGAAATGAAAGGCAGGGGGGAAATAAAAGAGAGGAACAGGCAAAGGAGGAAACCAGTAAAATCGCCCAAGCATGTGTAAGGCAGCTGTGCCATGTAGAAAAGCTCCAGTACCTGACTCTGTCAGAGCTCTCCACAAATGCAGCACACAACGCCCAAGCCCAGTTGGCAGCTCCCCTGACTGAGGCATCCATGTTAGCGCAGAACACCAGGTTCAGCCCACCTTCAGTTGGTGAAGCACCTGGGGTTGTTTGTTAAGCCTGAGAAGTACCCAGGTGAGTTCAGCCATGTGGAGGCCACATTTGGGGGTGTGGTGGGGTGTCCGTCATTACTTCCTCAGAGCATGACTCCTCAGGGGGAAGGAGCTGCCAACAAAGTTTTTGACTGACTGAGACCTGTTACCTCACACACATTCCCCTGGTTCTTAGTGCAGTCAGTTCTGGAGGCTTTTAGGATTATAGAAGTGACACCTGTACCACCTTTGCTCTGATCTCAACACCCTCCCCCTTCAGCAGCAAGCTCTTACAATTGTATTTATACTAAAAAGATTTAAACTAAAAATGGCTTAACCAAAAGTGTACAATTCATCTGGTGAGAGAAGTGTCTGACAAAGGGAAAGGACTACTAGGCATCATGTTTGCTGCCAAAGTACCTTGATATTTCCTGGGCCTTCCACATACATGTTATGAATTAACTCACAGTGCCACCAGCACCTCTCATTACAACCCTGCTGCCTCAGGGCTTGCAGAGGATGGTTTGGCCTTACAATTCATCTTCTGCATTTGACTTCAGCACTGTTAATCGAGGGATACAAGCAGTTTGGTGTATATCAAAACAGACTGGTCTTTACCCCAGCTCAGCTTAGCTACGTGTGTTCCAGTTAGCCCCATTCATGCCAGGATTCTGGGAGACCAGTTGTCTTCTACCTTGGTCCTGTAGACCATGATGCTCACCACTGCTAAAATCAGCCAAAGTTGTAAGTTTCAGAGCAGGAAAAAAAGCAGGAATTCTTTTTAAGTTATGACAATGGGGGAGGACTCCTTTACCCAAACTAGATAAATTGTACAGCCTTTTTTCCCCCATGTAGTCTAGAATTATATGTGCAAGAACTACTCAAGGCAGCATCAATTCCCTTTACTTATCCTACCCTCTGCATTTGTGCTCAGATAGTTCAGTAAAAAGAAATAAAAATAAAATAAAAAAGTATATATTTTGTAATTGAAAATCCACCTTCCTGAGCAGCCAGTCGGAGCAGAGCTGCTTCTTGGACCTTCTGATCTCTCTCCAGATCGGACTGGAGGAAGGCAGCACTGTCTTCCGAAAAGAGCTGACTTGAGCCAGCAGAGAACTGAGCTTATGCACTTTGCTAGTCATGGTCGCTGATGGCTTCATGAACGTTGAGTGGACATCTCTGCTAACGTCCTAGAAGAGGAGCCCACAGCAATAAGGAAAAGAGCCTTGAACAACCAGCAGTCCCCTCCCTTTCCCTGCAGGGAGAGCTTCTAAGAGCATCCACTGCAATTAGTTCACCGCAGGCCCTCTCCCACATGCAAACAGCTGTAGTTATTGCACAGCATGCCACAGGGACATCATACCCCAAGCTCTGGTGCTCACATATGAACTAGCAGCCTTGTCTGCAGCACTGCACAAAGTGTGGGGAGCCAGGATGCTCAAGCCCTCATTTGGCCTTTGCCACCTAGCTTCCTCCACTCCCATACACTGAACCCCGCTTGGCAGCTGAGGACAGGGAATAAGAGGAATAACCTGTCTCCCTAGGCGCCTAGAATAAGAGTTACCCAGCTCTAAACAAGGGCAAAGCACTGGAGGGCTCAGTGCACTGTCAGGGAGAGAAGCAAGCACAGTGCTGCCCTACATCTGTCCCTAGATGGTATGAAGATGTGTGAAGCCCTGCAGACTCCCAGAGGACCAGAGCCTGACATTTCTGTGTGGCATTAACAGTAAGCAAACAGAGGCCCCAGCAGCTGGCAGAGCTGGGATTACAGCCACCTGTCTGAAAATGCCAGCAAGGAGCTTCCCTGCAGGCTGGGCAAGGAGTGGTGGGGTAAGAGAAGAGAATCACAGCTGCAATTTTAACTCAGGAAGGGCCAGCCCACTCCTAGAAAGGAGAGAGGTTGGGTGTTGTCCTGAGCTGATAGCAGGGGCACAGCAGGGATTGAAGGGGGGTTTACTCACTGTCTGTTCATTATCCAAATTGGCCTGCTGTCTTCGGAGATCAGCCTTAATGAATGCTGGGACAGAGGGAGGAAGAGAGATGTGAATGCAGTTAAGTCACCATGCAGAGTCGAAATCAATTTCCCCAAGACTCAAAGGGGCAGCAGAAGCCCCAGAGAAGACAGGAACGCGTTACGGTGAGCAAGGGAAACCACTCTCCTGGATGAGGCAGAGAGCACTTCTGAAACAGGCAGGATAGAAACTCCTTATTGCAGCATGTAGAAGGTGCATCTTTGAGACCCCAGCCAGCAGCCAGGGCAAGAAGCCTTGGATCTTCTTTGTAACACAGACCAGATGCTTAAAGAAGCACAGCAGCATTGCTATGGGACTGCTGTGTGGGTTCTGCCCTTTCCTGCAGGCACCACTGCACACAAAAACCCTTCAATTCATATGCCAAGCCCAAGGGGAAGAGTCACAGCAGGGGAACACTGGAAAATTTAGTTACCTGTCATAACGGTCCCCAGGAGCAGGAAGGAACAAAGAAGGAGGTTTCCTGCCTGTGTCCCAAAGCGATCCATGATTTGCCCTTGGCCGATGGTGAAGGCAATACCAAAAATCTACAAACAAACAAAGGCAGTATCAAGCTGTACTGTTATTATAAAGCAGCCTGAACAGCTTTCCAGCTTTACCAAAGTATCAGAGCATACAGGCCAGCCAAGCTGTTGGCCTAGCGAGGCTAAAGTTTGGTTATAAACACATCCAGAGGCAGCTCCTTGCAGCTGATGGGAAGACAGGTGACCCTTAAGGCTGGAATCCCATTTCTCACTGGAGAAGAGCCAGGTCCTAGGCTGTTAGGAACAATGTTGGAAAAGGCAAGGATGACTGACATCCTGATGGATTTTCCTAAGCAGAAACAGAACGGGTGCCACTAGAGAAATGCCATGACGAACATCATTCAAAAAGCCAGGTCCTGGGGTGCTTAGGTCTGCAGTACGTTACAATAATTGTGGACAAGAAATAGGAGTCAAAGCTGGGAACTACAGCTTAATCTCTCTGCCTATAAAGAGGCAAGCAAAGAGAAAACAGCACACCTACCTGTGCTGAGACATTAAGGAGCCCTGATGATGTTCCTTCTGATTCTGGGTATGTCAACTCTGCAGCAAACTCAAAGCCCAAGGGAAGGTATCCTGTCATGAAAAACCTGTAAAGAAACACACAGAAAGGAAAACTCAGCAACTGCCAGAAGGAAGACCGTAGAAACGCAGTGTAGCCCTTTTGGGATGCTTCACTGACTGCACGGGATGCTTCCCCTAGCATTGTCACAGCCCAGGCAGCTGTCTGACTCCGTCACCATGGCACAGGTCTTCCTCCTACCCAGAAATACCTCTGCCCACAGCCTCAAGGCACAGAGCCAGGCCAGCATGGAGCTGCTGGTTGCTACAAGAACAAGGCATTAAAAGCAGCATCTCCCACAAGTTACTCTAAGAGGCATCATCCCCAGCATGGTCAAACAGCCCACCCAGGCTCACATGCTTTTCATTCCTGCCCATTCGTCATCCATGGGGCTGTGGATTCGCTTCCCAAATGCTTTCACTTGATTACCTGGAACATTTAAGGCAGCTGCAGCTGAGCAGGGCCACACTAATGTCCCTGGCTCTAATGAAACACATAAAAGAGAGAGATGGGAGGAGCAGATCATTTTGTCCTTAAACCATGCAGGAGCCACACACAGGTATGCCTCTCCCCAGTCCCTCCTAGGCCATGAGCTCTGTGTCCCTGCTCATCCCCTAGCAGCTCACATGTAGAGGAAAGCAGCCTGCACATGAACTTACCCCAGCGCACCTGCAGTCACAAAGACCACCCAGAGGTGGCCTAAGCTCAGAGTGAAGGTGTAGGCTATCATTCCCACCAGAGACATGATATAGATGACTAGTGTTGTCTGTCTGCAAGGTAAAGCAGAGTCAGGGTTTTATTTAATCCAGTCCTCCTATTCTTTTCGCCCACAGATCCTTTCACCCCCAGTTTGCAAATTTAAAAAAAAATTTAAAAAAAGTTGC
Source organism: Balaeniceps rex (assembly GCA_013401315.1). Taxonomy (NCBI): domain Eukaryota; kingdom Metazoa; phylum Chordata; class Aves; order Pelecaniformes; family Balaenicipitidae; genus Balaeniceps; species Balaeniceps rex. The sequence continues at coordinate 64,062 of VYZW01026744.1, forward strand.
ACAGCTCTCTAACACCCTTACCCCAGACAGAGGAACTGGACTGACAGAGAGCACGGAAGGGCCTTAAGCACTCCCAAGCAGGAAAGCAAAGGGAAGAGGTGACACAACACTGCTAAGAGTGTTATAGGCCTACGTTTTTCAATGCTATCCAAAACACCTTTCATTGCTGCTCCTTTCGCTGTTTAAACTGCCTACTGTACTTGGAGAGGTGACGTGCAAGCCAGGTTGCCCTCGCAGCCTCCACCCTCAATCCATGGCAGCATTTAGCAGGACTAGGGCCAGCTCCACAGCCAACGGCGGCTGAACCACAAGCTCTCATTTCTGGGCAGAGGGGACAAAGAGACCCCGTGCCCAGGAAGCATGCCAGGCAGATCCTGGGAACAGCCGTATCTTCAGCCTGGCCACGCCAAGGAACATCAGTGTGCTCAGTACTGTGAGACACACAGCCCAGGCCAGCTTCACCAGAACTGAAACGTCAGCAATTGTCATCCCTGACTAGACACCAAGGAAACTCTTCCCACATCCAAAAAAAACATGGCTCTTTCCAGTACAGGAGGTAGCAAGTAGCCCTTCACAGTATGTAATTTTGGGAAGGAAGGAAGGAAGGAAAGGCAAATCCTTTACCTGACTGAAATTCCACCAGGCTCTTGAAAGCAGAACAGTTACCAGAGTTGACAAAAGATTAACTTTTTGGGCATTGTCTTTTAGGAAGAAGTTAAATGTATAACCACGAGCTACTTCTGTACTTTCTACAAATTTTAGTCTTAATCCATTAAAGAATGTGTTTGGTATCACTTCCTAGAATGCTACTAAAGAAACTAAACCTCAAACTGTTTTCATTTTTTTTTTTTTCCTTTTTAATGCAAATGACCACCATCAAAAATCCAACCCCAAATGGGCAGCCAATATTGTATTGCGTGATAAAATGTTTTCAGTACACTGAATTACCACAGATAAAACGAGAATGTTCCAGCTAAGGTTCTGTCCTCCCTCACTGCTGGCAGTGATTGAAGTCAGTGGGTTTCATGGTCCTACGTCACTTCTTATCCAAATACAGCCTTGAGAAGCTAATTTCAAACTTTAACTATTGAGCCATGCTTACAAAGGTTCAGTGCGTTAAATGTGTCCAGTGAAAGTCTAAACAACATTTTGCTGGGACAAGTAATTTTGTTTTATGTCAAACAGGTAGGCATAACCTTAACCTCCGATGCTATATCATTTCTAGAATATGTTCTTTCCAATGCTTTCATGGAGGAAAAAAGTCACCTGCGAAGGCAGCATAAAGGGGCTGCTTACTTCTGCTATAACCCATTATAGAAAGCTGCTATATGGCCGGTACACAGCCTGGAGACTGCAAAAGGAGAAGAGATGAAGGGCTGACAGAGGAGTTAGAGAGCAGTCCCAGGAAAGTGAAAGAGAATCATAGAATGGTTTGGGTTGGAAGGGACCTTGAAGATCATCTAGTTTGAGAAGGTAAAAGCCCTTCTCTGCTGAATACAGGGTTCCTCAGATATCTCCTGCAACTTCTTACACCTCCCATCTCTTGACAAGCAGCTGTGGACTGCACTGACTAGGAAAGGGATTCAAGGCTAGAATTACAGCTCCCTGGGCTGCATGGACCAAGTTTGAACTGGGTGCTCCTTCCAAAAACAGGAGTCTCCAAACTACACAGCAGTCAGTGCTAAAATACAGTGCAGGTCTCCAAGAGGTGGCTGTGACCAAGAAGCTTAGTCTCAGCCAGCAGGGACACTTGGCGCATGGGGGGTTTTTTGGTTTTTCTTCCCACAGCCAGTTTTGGTCTCAGTAAAGAGCTCTCAGGATAGTCCCACGAAATCTCACCCAGTTTCCTAGGCTTATAGTTCAAGTATTCTAAGTAGTTTGTATCTGATTCACTCTGTCATGACAGTTGCCCTCAGGTGCACTTTGCTATTCATCTCCAGGCAAAGATGATGAACGAGTTAGTGACCAGCTGTAGTTAGGACTTTGTTTCACACTGATGCTATGTCATTAGTCAAGCTGCAAGAAAGAAGTTCCCAGAACATGCAGCCCCCCACTGAGAACTAGAGCAGGCAGGCTCAGAGAAGCAGCCAGCTCTTGCAGGTTAAAGCCAGTGGTATTCTCCATTGGAATTGCAGAAGTAAGTGGGGGACAAAATGGAGAAAACTGTTCCATCTTGCCATGGGTACCACACCTACTGCACATTAGCTGGCTCAAGGAGATGATGAGCTTTCCTCACTGACCTGCCTCCCTGAATCATTAGGCTCCAGCAGGACAAAATGAATCAACAGACCCTTGTGAAAGAACAAGACTGCAGGCTTGCACACTGTGGAAATCACACACCAGGAAGCACCCTGAAGCCATGCACTGAGCGGCTGTCTGCCCAACACAGTCCCTAACTGGGACTTGAACAGACAGCCCTGAATGTAACTCCTGCTGCAGGAAACAGCCTCAAGCACACAGGCAGACTTCTACTAAACCAGACTTTAGCAAGACCCTGCTCCCCTGTGCATAACACTGGTGACAAAAAAGGAGATTTAGTGCCCAGCAGTCCAAGCAAGACCCAAAAATTCGCAAACAAAGGGTTTAGTTGAGACACCGGCAGATACTGGTGCATTGGGGAACAGAAACCCCTGGGGAAAGACCCCGAGGCAGGGCTTTTCTCAGGAAGTGGCCTTTGTCACCATGATCACTAGAGGACAAGAAAAATGCTCTGTGGCCCTAGGGGCACCAGGGCATGGAATAATGCCTGGTTTTGCTTGATAAGCCTCTCCTCATAGCCATAAATATCTTATGGGAGAGATAAAAACCCAAAGGAGAAGCAGATTCACAGAGGACATTCAGCACCGTGGTGTTTTAGCAACTTGTTCCCATGATGGCCCTACATGGACTGATAATTATTGTCTGGAACAGGTACAGCCAGTCTCCTTGAAAGGCTGTCGAGTACAATGAGTGCAGGCTGCAAGTTATGCATCCTGCTACATCACCTTAGGACAACCGGGGTTAACCTACCTCTGTGCTCTGGGGTGTGGGAAGGAAGCCCAGTGCATCGATGTGCAAGCAGTGCTACAAAGGCACCAGCAGCCAAGTCTTTGCGGCAGAGCCAGAGGGAGATCCGTGACGGAGCTGACACGCTTGTCACTTCGGTGAACCTAAACTGCCCTGACATTCATCTGCCCTCCCAGCCACATTCCCTACCCTTTTGAAGAGGCAGATTAAAGAGCTCACACAAGGGACTATGAGAACAGACCAGCCTCAGGGAAAAAAGCCAGCCAGGGCCAGGACCGGCAGGGAACAGGACTGAAATGGAGAGCACAACTCCTGCTGTTCAGCCAATGCCAGAGGAAGCTCTAGAGTAAGGAACTGGTATGGCCCAGCCCAGCCATGTCTCACAAGGTCACTTGGATGAGGAAAGCCAAAGGGATGGGACCAGACTCACAGGGGACCGGAGCTGCAAAAACACTAGAGTCAAGCAACAGCTGAAGCAACAAATGAACAAGGGGCCAGGGGGAAGCCACAGCCACGTGCCACAGCTTTAGCTGCTCACTGGGATGTTGTGTGGAGCTCCAGAGCACTCTCCTGTACGGACTGGGATGACAGATGACCTCCACAAGCTTTGCCATGAGGACAGCACATTCCAGGCTGCACAAGACCCTGAACAAAGGCCTTGTCCCTATACCTCCAGAAGGATCTCACTGCTGAAGACACTGAGGTGTCAAATGCTGGAGAAGTGAAGAATTGGAGAGGGATGGTTTGGTTTTCACCACCCCCTCATCCTTCAGCACTCAGTTTTATGCCACTTTCTTCCTGTATGAAGGTCACAAAAAAGGACAGCCTTGGTAAATTATTTATACAACAGACATGGTAGGACAGGGTGAAGGCATATCCACTACACAAGGACTAACCTGGAAAAAGGCTACAACAAGAAGACCCAAATTGCAGGCCAGGCTAGGCAGAAAGAGCATTCACCTTTCAGTGGAAGAGACCCATGTGCCCCATTCTCCAATATCCAAGTCTTTCCTCCCTCCCCCAAATTTTAATGCACTTTAGGCCTGTACAGACCTAAGTTTAAAACACCACTTGGGATCCTCTGCATAGTCAATGGAGAGAGATGGATATTTCTGACATCTTGCCTTACAGAGATGCAGCGATGACAGTGGAGAGCACTGTCTGGAACCAGCTGGACCCAAGGCTGTGTGAACACTGCCCTTAAAAGCAAAGCATGGCCAAAGAGAATCGCTGATTAATCCAGTCCCCAAACCCCCGATTCAGAGTCAGACTCCCCTACAAATACCAATACACCCAGCAGTCTCCAGGTGTCACAACCCCATCTCTTCTCTGAGCCAGGAACCTGAAGGATGTACACAGAGCCCTGTTTAACTTGATGTCAAAAGGTGTTCTTTCAAAGAGGTGGGCTGTTCTCAACAAGCCACCCCACCAGAGGCAGCCCCAATTCTGGGACCGCTTGCTTGTCACAACATAACTCGCGCATTTGTATGGGCCAAATCTGCGCCTGCTAATTCCAAAAATAAGAACAGCGCGGGGTCTGCTGCAGGGACTTGCCTGCCAAATTGCCATTTGGTGCCTGAGCATGACAGATGGGGAAAGCCTGACTTAGCACAGCCTCACCCTTTCAAGGAACTGCTGATGGGACACTAAAGATCAAACACGCATGTAGAGCTCTGCAATTCCTTCTGTTATTAACCTCCCCCTGCTCCCCTCAATCACAGCTGGATCCCATTCATTTGCTTCCCTCTCTCTCCAAGCTGACTAAAAAAAGGACTTGACATCTTTCCTTCCTGATTTTCATGTGCTTACCATTTTGTTCCTGAGACTATCTGAGCAGTGGAGAGAAGGGGGAGGGTACCTACCTAGAACATCTGGCATCTTGACAGTTTTTTTAAATAGACTTTTAAATGGGGCTAAATAAAGACTCTGTAGCACTCAGAAAAAAATTGCTAGTTCCACAGAAATCCACGCTGTGGGCTGCAAGGGAGAACAAATTCTTAGCGGTGTTTTTCCTCACCTAAGGCTAAATCTATCCCCAGATAGTCCCTGGGGTCTGTAGGATAAATTCCATGGGTGGCATAGCCCTATTTTTCTGCACTCTCAGCCAGCTCTGCCCATCTACATGGTCCCTCCAAGCAAGCAGGGGCCGTGAAACAAATTGAGGATTTAATTTTTTCCCCTCTCCCATTCTGCCAAATTTCAAGTCCCAGCTCTGCCTGGTGAGCCACAAAGCTCTTCAGCCTTTGTGCTGCAACCTAGCTCCACTTAGGGAGAATCAGGAAGACCATCAGCCCTAGCAGTGCCAGTTGAGGCTACCTTACCACTAGCCCCAGGCTGGAAAGAGACACAAGTTACATTGCACAGTTAGCTAGTGCACTTCATAACAGCTGTGTTTCTATTTCCCAGGACTGCCAAATGTGAACTACTCAGTGGCACACAATGATCTAGAAACAGCAACAAGAGACCTGCCAGTCTCTGTATTAGTCATCTGCTCCTCTTTCCCAGCACCCCCAGGAGTCCTCAGCTACCATTCTTTCTTGTTAGAGAAGCCCATTTCGTCTCCATTTTTGATCCCTGTACTTGACAGCTAGCACCAGAGGCTGCTTCAGAGGCTGCAAGCCCACAGCTAGCCAGATTCATCAAAGCTGCCCACGGATAAGAACGTGCTTTTCTGGCCCAAGATACCAGGTAGAATAATGGCAGTGGGACTCCCCCAAGTGAAAAGCTGCTGCACGGAAAAGAACTCCAAAGTTGCCTTCAGCTCATCACCAGCACATCACCAGTAAAGCCCCCACTCACCCAAGCTGCTCAGACAACAGGTTATAGCACAGTTCTCACAGCCACCAGGGAAACTGAAAAGCTGATTACACGGACCCCAACATAAGATAGGAGAGGCACTCTCCACCCTGCCGGCACACCCTACAGAGGTCTGTCAGTGAGGTCTGAGTTCCTGAGGAATGGGAGCTGCAGGACACCCAAAGACTCTTAGCTGTCCCTTTGCAGATGGCAGGGTATGGTGGCCAGATCTGCCTTCCCAACCCACCAGGCAGCAAACCCAGAATCATCCACCCACAACCCCAGTACCCCTTATCCCTGCCCTAAATACAGCGACGCACCCTCACACAATGCCTCTGGGCACTGGATTCAACGTGCCTTTCATTAAGCCAGACAAAGATTCACAGAAGCTGGTTTGTAAGGGCTGAGAAATGGTCTGGTACAGTCTTGATTCTGCTTGTGCCAAGAGCCCTCTCATCCCTGACAAAGCAGCTGCTGGGTCATCTCATCCTCTCCCTATACCTCCCTAGGGACCACTAGAACCACACCTTGTATGGGCCCAGTGCAGACTAACACACAGCTCCAAACTTCACTTTAGACTAACTGGATTTTGAAGAAGCATATTTTTTTCCTAAAATCCCTCCCAATGATTCAGTCCCTGGACTGCCAAGTTGCAACTGCACAGGGTTGCTCCTTGCACAGTATGGGGGAAGAGCACAGTCACTAGGGACACAGAGGCAAACAAGGGACTTACTTGTAGGTCTTGGTTCTGTCCAACCAGATGCCGGAGATCAGAGCCCCAACCATCCCCGCCAGTACAATGGTGAGTCCAATCCTGCCAGCATTCACCTCCTCCCCCTGTAGTGAGACACACACACGCTCACACAAATTCAGGAGCCAAGTCATAGCCAACAAGAAGCAAAGTGCAGAGAACACAGAGAGGAAGAGACACCGAAGTTAGTGTCCCATACATGTCTTCTGCTGGTAACACACTAACCAGAACTAGCCTTTGCAAGAACACTTTTGGGCCCAGTATGAGCCAATGCAGTGCCCTATTCTGGCCCATGAAGAAAAGTGGTTTGGCACTTTCTCTGAGCCAGCCCAGAGAAAAAGGTGAGCACTGGCCAGTGTGAACACTCTCAGAGGAGTCAGCATAAACCCTATGAAGCTTGCTGTCTGGTGTTAGGATTTGGGCCAGATCGACCAGGAAATACTGGGACCCACTACAAGGCAGCACAGAAAGGAGCTCTCTGGCATGCAGCCCCAGCATGTATGCTCTACAGTAGCTCAGCTACTGAGGCACCCCACTCTTCTGCCACCAGAGCACGAGTGTGGGCAGCCTCCTGGTACAGATGTCCCAGTAGAAATCACTGCCAGGAACAAGGTGGAGGCAATTGCTGGAAGAATTTCTCAGAAGAAAATGTTGGCAGTTAGGGTGTAAAGGAGCTGTCATTGCTAGAGCTCGCCAGCTTTTGCACGGGGTAGTGTAAAGAACTAAAGGAACCAATGCTCTCCTGCCAGCCAGCCAACTTATGCCAGAGACAGCCAGAAGTGCTGTGGCATTGCATTTCTCACAGACTCTCCTTTGGCAGCCAGCGCTGGACAACAGCAAGCATCAGAGGGCCATGAGGGTTGGACGCACTTACTGGGTAGTAGTGGATCACCATGCGGGTCAGCAGAGTGGACAGGGAATAGAAGCAACCTGTATTCAGACCTGAGAGGGGGATAAAAATGCAGCACATTCAGAGCCTGCTACTCTCCTGCTGGGTAGTGAAAAGGTAGAAATGTAGAGAGAGAGAGATCTTTAGGAGCAGCAATCCACACCAAGGCTGCCGAGCCTCAGAAGAGCCAGCTGGACTGGCTAGATGTAGGTTACTGAAAGAAATGCAGACAAAGGACAGCCAGCTCTCAGCATGCAGGAGGAAGCACCCTGCAGTTTCAGGATGGTTCTTACCACAGCAGCTAGAGGAAGGGCTGTGCACATTTCTGGTACTGAAAGGTCTTACAAGTCCTTCATAGGGTTTCAACCTTCCCTCACAGCCAGATCCATCTTTAGCATTGGAGTTTTCTCCTCCCCCCAGCCAAGGTAACATACTAGAAAAGCAGCTGCCTCAGCATCACACCTTTAACAGGGACCTGGGATTCAATTAACACTAGTGCCATTGACCTGTGTGGTTTCCTCTCAGAGAAAAGCCTGATAGCACTCTCCCTGCTGAGAGCCAGTAAAAAACATCCTCTCCAAGCCAAGAAACACCAGAAGGCAAGTAGGAGCAGAGCCTATGGTGAAACACAGACAGCACTTCCCCCAGGCACCTGGTGTGTGTGTGTCTGCATGGGAAAACTCTTGCATTTTAAAAGATATCACTGAAGCCTGAAAAAAAAAAAAAAAACAACTGTGAAAGTAATTGTCTTTTCAGAAAGGGAAGTTAGATTAACTGTTACAGGCATCAGCCACCTGGTGAAGGTTTCTCAGTATCACCCAAGGTGAGAATGGAAACCGTTGGGGTAATACTGGTCAAGCCCCATTCAGACACTCTGCTCCAGTTTACATACAACTATGGTTGAGTTAAACACCTTCCCAAAGGGCACAAAACCCAAGAGCTTTGCTTATAGTAGACAAGAACATCCATGTGGGCACTGGACCAGCAGTACCGCAACGGCTACACTCTCACCTTGGGCGATACTGAGAAACCTTCCCCAGGTGGATGAGGTCTGTAACAGTCAGCGCAACTTTCTTCTCAGAAAGTCATTTACATTTGCAGTTAGTTTCTCTTCAAGGCTTCAGTGATCCTGATGGGGGGAGGGATGGGGACACAGATTTCACCACTGCAGCTCACACATCTATAGGCTCCATCAGGAGGCATGGGTTTAAAAAACTCTGGCACAGATGCCTGAAGTCCTGACAGAACAGATACATGTCAAGTTCCCACTTCCTACTTTTCCTCTTTCAGCCTCAGCTAAAAGCAGAAACATTGCAATACATGATACAGAAGTGCAGTCTAGCAGGCAGAGCTCTGACGAAGGGAACAAAACCCTGAGCTGCCCTAACCCTGAAATACTCAGTGATCCTGCGTCTAGCCCACTCCTCCACTGGGATGCTGGATACCCATTGTCCTACACAGCTCGTGAAACACTCTGAGGAGCCACAAGATCGGCAGCTGGAGGGGACATCACACTTCCTTCACACACCATCTCTGACAACATTAAGCAGAGCTTGCTCCACAGCTTCATGGCACAGAGAACAGATGAAGAATCTTGTGCAAGTGATCCCAAATAAGTCAATTGCCTGTGACAATGCTCTCTGCTCCAAAACCGTATGTTGGGAGGTTACAGGAGAGACTAGTAAGCTGAGTGACATGCTCTTTAGGCAGGAGGAATCCACCCAATGCTTTCCAAGAATTACTCAGAAAGGCTGGAAATTCCAGCAGGGCCAGCAGCCAGAGAGGGGGGAGAACAATTGGAGAACCCACAGCAAGGAGGCGCCCTCCAGCCTTGAAAGCTGGCTCTTTGCAACACCTGGCCATGGCAAAACAGCCCACAAGAGCCTAATTCGGCTTCATCCTATCTCCCCACCTCTGGAGCACCCTACTCACTAGAAGACACCACAAACTGCAGTGCCAGGGCATGGGAGTGTGGCAGATCAGCACTGTCCCTCTACCCACTACTGCTTCACCTCAAAGCTGGGCATAAACATAGACCAGTTATTTGTGTACCTCTACTCGCGCAGCCAAGAGGACAGCAGCCTTGTGGGGACAGCCAGACACTGCTCTGGTAGCTGATGCTGTCAGTACGCCAGCTTCACAGCAGCTCTGTGATGCGTGCGATTTCCAAGAGAGAGAAAGGCCCCTGCTCCCAAGCTGGGCAGAAAGTGATGCAGAGTTGGCAGCAACACTTGGCACCAGAGTCAGGCAAAATATTTTAAGAATCGAGACAATGTGCCGAATTTGCATTTGTGAGGGCTGGAAAAAGTTGTAGGCATTTCACATGTCACAGTTGCTCAGTGAAGTTTCTCTGTGAATTACAGCTGTTTGAATGCCCATAAAACAGGTAAGGGTTGTTTCCAATGGGGCAGTGCCCATTTGCCCATGCAGATGAGGAAAACCAGAACTAGTAGCTGGGAGCAGGACATCTGAAGGTCCAGCCCCACCTGATTCATTAGCTAGTTACCATGGTTTGCTTGTAATGTGCTGTAGAACATTTTTGAGACCTCACGGTACCTCCTCTATTTTACAGAGGCCAGAAAGGGGAAGTTTATTGCCTACGGCTCCAAAAGGAGCCCTTTTTAAGCCTCAGACTAGAACCCAAGTCTTCTATAGTTAAGCAGCCTATTGCCTACATGCCAGACTATTGGTCTCCCTCTTCTTCACCCTCATCATCCTCCAGGACAATGGTTCCTTATGCAGATCTCACTGCCCTGCCTCTTCCTTACTGCCCCATCACCTTTCCAAATGCTGATTCTTTGGGACTGTCTCATCGATCCCAGTTTACCAGCCCTTCCCAGGCTTTCCCACCCTTTTCCTGCCTACTGCCTCCCAGTAGCAACATGCAGTTGCTCCCCAGTGCAGAGCCCAACTCAATAAACTCAAGAGTTTCTTAACGCCCACTCCCATGTTATGTCTCAGCTTTACGGCAGCAACATCAGCAGCCTTTGGGAAAAGGCTGTCAGGGTTTGTCTGAAAAATGGTTCATTAGCACTAACATAGCCACAGTGCCACCAATGTTTCCAGCACTACAAATCTTGTCACAGGAAAGGAGTTGGCAGCTGCTGGTAATATCAAGACCTCAGGGGTCTGCAGACCTGTTCCGACCTGGCATCATGTAAGGCCCCCCATTCTTTCTACAGCCAAGGGAGATGAACAAGCAGCAGGTTTCCCCCTCTCTCCCCTGACACACACTACGTTAATACAAAAGCTAAGAGAGGCTGCAGATATCTTTGTGTTAGCTAGGGAGGATGACTCAGTTGCACTCATGTGGCTGCAGATGTCTTAAATCTTGGCCAACATAACTTTTGACTTGAGTAGGAAAAACTGTCCCCATTTTAAAGACAGACTAGTTAAAAAAAAAAGTTTCACTGCATAGTTCCCTCTCTGAGTAACAGTCACCACCTCAAGTCAAGCTGACATAAGGCTGACACAGAGAAGAACAGAATAAATGCACAGACCAGAAAGAGAGACTGAATTATGAGCCACTGAACAGTCTTTCCACGGTGTTTGTGACTGCCAGAAGGGAATTATCCCAGGGAGGTCAGATTCTAAACATGCTCTTTGTACTGAGCATGTACTCCTCTCTCCTCTAGGACTTGCTTACACCTATTAGAACAAGTGCTTTCCCCTTTCTTTTCCCTGAAGGGTAAGCGCGAACTGAGCAGATGACACAATCTAACTTTTAGACACAGTCTGCCTGACAGTTTTTTCTATCTCCACTTTCTGAGAGGACATCATGTACTGGGGGGGGAGAAAACCAAAAAAAACCACCAGCAGCTGCAATGCAAACCGGCAGAGCTTAAGGGCAATCTGAGAGGGGCATTCTAGAAGACTCCTGCACTGAGAAGGTAGAAGAGATTTCAACAACTCCAAGGACCATTAGCACCCTCAGCAAGTACAAAGCCACCATCTCGCTCTCTCCAACCTGGCTACTCATCCACCAGGTCCTTTAGGCACAACTGCTGGCAGAATGGCAGAACTTCAGGCACCATTTAACTTTCCCCCTGAGGAGCTTCCACAGCAAGCTGGTAGGAAGTGAGGACAGAACTCCCTGCAGACTAGCTGGCTACAGTATATCCTATTATGCAGCCAGGCATAGACCGCAACGGCCTTTCTGCTAAAGAGAAAAATACTTTTCCATATGACAATTCAGCATCCGGAACAGATTCAACACATCACACTGCCCTCAAAGAAACAGACCAAGACTGCTGAAGAGGAGCAAGCAGCAAACCCAGTGTACAAGGACAGATGGCAAAAGATGTTCTCCAATGCTTCCTTCCATTTGCTTCATAGGGACCGCCAAGGAAGCTGATAGACTCTGTACATCTGCATGCTCCACATGACCTCCACTGACATGCCTGGCAGGCATACCCTTGCCTTGGGAAATGACTTTCACTCAGTGCTGTGACTTGCACTCAGACACAGCTCCATATATTTCTTGGGTAAGCACTTAGATTAGTTCATTGTAAGTAACTGATTGACTAGAAAAAAAGACAACAGGATACGGAAATCCCCTGAACAGAAAACAAAGACTGGGAGAACAGTAGTGGGGGCATATTGTCCTCTGTGTGCTTGCCTTGGTTTTGTTCTTCCCTAGGCGTTTGCTTGTAACCACTGCTGGAGATTACTGGGCTAGAAGGACTCCTGGTCTGTGGCAGCACAGCTATCCTTATAGTCCCCTAAAACAACTCAGGCCAGTTACTGCCCCAGCAGAGCACGGAGAGGGAGGGAGAAGCTAAGCATGTCTAGCCGTGATAACTGCACAGAAGAAAGGCCAGACCTTACCGTAAGTGACCATAAGCAGCAAAAAGTTGGCATTGCGGAGCAGACAGAGGATTGACTGCATGTAGGAATACTCCTCTGTCGGTCTTGACTGGATCAAGGCCTGAGCTCGGCTTGGAGGGTGTGGGGGCTTCTCCTTGAAGACTGAAACCAGACACAAAGTACACCTGTTAGTAATGGTGCAATCAGGGAGCCTGAGCACACACTGTGGGTAGAGCCATTTGAGGGACAGCAGAGGGGCTAGTAAAACCAAGTGTACAAAACACCCCATCGTCCTTAAGCTTTGATCTCTATCCATGAACTTATCCAGGAACAGGAGAGAACAGGGTCTCTCCAACAATAACTCCTGCCACTGGGGAAACACCTTGCCTTCAATTAGCTTTTTATGTAGGCAGTGTCTGTCAGCAACAAAGAGTTCTCAGGACTAATAATGCCTTTGTCTCCAGGAGGACGGCCAGCCAGCTGCAGAAGTGTTGTGTGGAGTTACAAATGCAAAAGTAGAATGGGAGAAGCCAGCTGGCAAAGGTGGCCTGGTACTCTGCAGTGCCCAGTGCCTAGGGAGCAATGACCTATGCCAGGTTTTATTTCAGGCCTGGCACTTCTTAGGCTGGCCAAGCCATCTGCTGTCCCTAACTAGCATTAAAGTAGCATCCAGAAATCCCAGTTGCAGGTGATACTGCTGTACCAGGTGCTAGACAGCCATTTTTGTACCTTGTCTGTTCCCTGCCCCAGATTCTTTAAAGTCTACGTCTGATTCAGCCACCAGGCAACATGAACAAGCTGGCAAGAGGAGCCCATTAAAAAAAAAATTACATGGAGTTCAGCAGACAAGCTCTGCTCTCCAGTGAGCATGGCGATCTTCATGCTAAAGATCTGGCTTCCACTTCACATGTTAAGCAGGGGAATTGCACCTCTGGTATCCTGCTACTGCCCTTAATGCTTCCTTCTCTCCACTTATAACTGGTTATCTTTTTTTCTCCTGGGAACAGCTTGTTCCTGTGATGCCATATAACATGCCTCTTCCTCCCTATAAGAAATAGTCAGATCCAAGACATAACCCAAGGCCCAGCACCCTGTTTGCAGGCAAGATGACTGTGAACCTTGGAAGGTATCTGTTAGCTTTTAAAGGACTTACTCATGCCAGGGTTTTATTACGCAGGCAATCAAAGGATGAAATGAACAATTTGGCAGGCTCACTCACAACCTCTTGTACTCCCTTCTATACGTGCCCTTCTATCAACAGCTTGAAGCAGCATGATATGGTATTGCATGACCTTGTCAGCTGTGTGCTAGGACACATCCCCAGATGACCTCCCCGGCCCATTTCCTAGCACACAGGCCCCTCACACACATGGGCTGATCCTCTTAGTCCCACCTGGTTTCATGTACATGCTCCCACCTCCTTACCTATGATGACCAGGATGAAGAGGGCTGTTGCCACGCCTGCAGTCATGAAGAACATGATGCTGATGTGGTAGGCCAGCTTCTCGACATCCTCCACATTGGGAACCAGAACTGGAGGGACCAGAAAGCCCACAGCAATGCCGAGCTGAGCAGGAGAGAGGGGACACACAGAGGTGTGACATGGAACCACAACACTGCCACCACCCCACAGCTCAGCCCCCTGACACCCAGTAAGGGCTCAACTGAGCCTAATCCAATTTCACAACCAAGGTGAAAATCTTCTTTACCACCCAACAATTAGAGATAAAAGCCAGCTACCCATTGCAATTGGGCCATAAGAGCGGTCTCCCCACTGCACTCACAACTGTCATGATATTCAAGGCAAGGTTTTACAACAGAATTGAGCAGAATGAATACCTGCCTCCATCAAAGTGGCGGTCTTGCTTCCCCTGTCCTCCTCCTTGCATGTATGTTCCTGTCCACACACACATCCCACTCCTTATCTTGCACCTGCTCTGGTGCTGGCCTGATCACCTGGTAATCCAATTTTGCTCATTAAAAATGGCAGAAAACAAGACCGTCAAAACCCACCACAATTCTTTGCTGGGTTAATGAGTTGAACCAATTTATTTTCCAGCCAGACAAGCACAAGGGCCAAGACCAAAACCTACCCACTCCTAACAAGCGAGATATTAATCTGGCTCAGCCACTTTATGACACTGTTTCCTAATAAGCCTCCTCCCAAGACAAGGCTCACCCTATGACCATTAGGAGAACCTAGAAAAACATCAAGGTTGAGAGCGAAGGAAGTGCTGACGGCACGTATCCTAAACATCGAGGTTGTGCAATGGGGCTTGGCAACTGCCCCTGGATAAAATGCTTGGCTCTGAAGGGCTGCAAGAAGAAACCCCCGCAGCTCTGGCCTCTGCTGCGCCAAGAGCCCCACACGTCCAGTTGAGGAGCTCCTGCAGTGGCAGCACACGCTTTACTGAGGACATTAGGGCTTTTAACTCCACAGCTATTTCTCCAGGACAGCAACAAGGAGCTGTAGTAGCACAGGCTTTGCCACACTCGTGAGACTGACAGTGGCACAGACCTTCAGTGTGTCCTGGTTTCAGCTGAGTTAGAGTTACTTTTCTTCCTTCGGTCGGCGGGTGGTGAGCGGTTGCATCACTTGTTTTCTTTTCCCTGGGTTTTGTTTGTCTCTCTTGTTCTCCTTTTCATTACAATTATTATTATTATTATCATTATTATTATTACTATTATTATTATTTTATTTCAATTATTAAACTGTTCTTATCTCAACCCGTGGGTTTTCTTACTCTTGCCCTTCCAATTCTCTCCCCCATCCCACCGGGGAGGGGGAGGGTGAGCGAGCGGCTGCGTGGTGCTTAGTTGCCGAGTGGGGCTAAACCACGACAAGTGCCACCCTCAAATGGGAGAGAGAAGAAATAGCTGCTTTGGTGCTTAGGAACACACTCTTATTTTCATAAAGTGGGAGCCAAAGTGCACTCAGCACATTTGTGAGTACTCTAAACACAAGAGGAGCCTACAAAAGCCACTTTCCCCTCCACTTTGTGTTTCACTGTTTGTGGCTGTGTTTCAGTCACCGTTTGGTTCTCAAGCACTGTGTGTTTACCTGTTCCCCTGGCCCTTCCCAGCACTTGCGGCCCTCTCAGACATCAGAAAAAGAGCCAAGCTCAAGCTCAGCTCTTGCTTGCTCTCAAGGATCTGCACACTCACCCCTCTTTGGGGCAAAAGCAATTTTTTTGTTTAGCAATATCCTCATTTTTGCTATTTCCTGATTTAAGCCTATGTTTGCTGTTGTGGATAGTGACAAAACACATACAAGAGCCTCCAACAGATGGAAGGACTGAGAAAGCACCCAAGAGAGAGAGATGCCAGGTGACCATGCAGCCATTCTCATCCTTCCTTGAAACAGTGATTTCCAATCTCTTTTGCACGCTGTACCATTTGCCTGGAGACAGGAAAGCACTAACAGTACCAGAACAGTGCTAACTGAACCAATATAGGCTAATAGCATAAAAAAATCCCACCCACAGTGGTTATTCATGCTACACCAATACAGCCTCTATAGAGCCACTGCCCTCATCACACTAAGAGAGGAGGTAGGAGTATGCAAAACATGGAAATGAGGATATAGTCAAATTAAGCCCATTGCATTTACTGTTTCCAATGACCCATTGTCCCAGGATAATGGACTGGAGACGATACCGTTACGCCTCACTGATGACTGAACAGCAGCAAGACAGCACCACTAGCCAGCTGCTGCCCTACAGAAGTATTCTGCAGTACTCGATGTCTTCATAGTCCCTGGAAAGGGTCTATTACTCTACGAGTATGGAAAACAAGGACTAAGAAAGGCAAGGACTATGCTGCCCATAAACCACATGCAAGCGTGTCAGTATACAGAGCAGAACGACCTAGGAGCCCTGTAGCGCAGGCACAAGCTGAGACATGTTGCCTGGGCTGCCTTCCAGCAAAAACTCCTTGTGCTTTCTGCATGTTTTCTGTGTCATATCTCCATGTTTCTGGGATGCCGGTGGACTCATTTTGGAAGACCCACTCACTGGCCAGGATCAAGATCACAGAACAAATACATTTCAGGTGCCATATCTGGTAGTTGGAATAAAAATCAGCTTGTGCCGTCCAGCCCCAGAAAGCTCTCCACAAACTCCTTCCTCGTCCATCTGGCTGGTGGATTTTTGAGACAGGAAGAATGCTTATGTTTCAAACAGAGCTATCTGCTAGACTCAGACACCCTGTTTAGCTTACAAACAAGTAACTTTCAACCACGTCTGGCCAAACTTCTCCTGTGTCAAACAGTGCCCTCCACTGGGACCTGGAATAGCCTGGGTCAGGATCAGCAACAGGCATCTGTGCCAAGTTCATTCTTGGTGCTGGGACATCACAGGGAGCCAGTGGGAAGAGTCACCAAGCGATTACAGATGTGCCCCACTGTCAGGAATGAGAAAGTTCAGGGGCTGGTTAAATGGACTGAAGACAGACACATGTTGTGCTGTCCCAGATAGCAAGTCAAGGACTGAAAGAGCTTAGGAGGAAACTTAAGAGACTACCAGGCAGTTAAAACTTCCTAAAACCTACATGGCACAGGCAGTCTCTGACACAGGACTAAACTTGCCAGAGCTCAACTTTGGTCAGACATGGCCTATCCCCGGCCTCTCGTCACAGTGAGTCAGCCTGCTCTCCTCCTCTGCAGTGCCCACTGACCCCTGAGACTCACCGAGTACCAGCGAGCACAGCTATCAGCTGATCTGATCTGATCTTCATTAAATTGCATGCCTCCCCCTTCTCTGCACAAGTGAAACAAGCCTGCAGCTGCACAGAAAAGGCAACTGCACCAAACACAGATGCTCACAGAGATCGCTCCTACAGGGCAGAAGCCCATTTGTCTCTGCAGCACACTTATTTTGCCCTGCTTGTGGCCAAAGTGCAGGCCTGTGGCTCTGGCGTGCCTGCTCAGCCCAGGACACAGACACACAGGGCTTCACTCCTATCTCCTTAGCATTCCCAAAGGTTCAAGCTTTGAGGAAAAGACTCTCAACATTGCTTCTTTCCATTCAAGGGAAGAGTCCTACTAGCTCTTACATATCAGGTCTCACGTGTGCCTCTCCACCCCTTACCAAATAAGGTCTATGAACACCTTCCTGGAAATTGCTCCTTTGTCTTATCACTGTTTCATTCTTGGAAGAACCGGGCTGGATTCCTGTGCTAGGTGCTTCTTGGCTTCCTGCTCTCTGCAATCACATGCTAGTCCCAGGAGCTGCTGAACTGCAGCAAAACAAGAACAGGAATGGAGGAGAGAAATCTGACATAAGTTTCTCCAGGACCACAGTCAAGATTCACTCTTTTCAGATCTCCCTCTAGATTCTTCCTGAAAAAGGATCTATCTGATGTACCTAGCAGAGAGGGTATCGAGAATCTGTTTTGCAAATTGTTCAGAAATCCTTTACTGGGAAGTCCCATAGTCATCGCTTACCCAATGGGACACAGACTTGCTCAGCTTTCGTGGACACTGCTGTTGCCTTTTCAGAAGACCTAACAATTTTTCTAATCATAAATGGATGTTTCGTCCTCTCTCTTCCCTTCCCAAAAGAGGAACCACTTTTATCCATTGGGAGTTCACTAAACCTTTGAGAAGGACTAAGTGGTAGAAGGGGGAAAAAAATCCCAGCAATCATAGCAATAGCAGCTACATTTTATATTTCAGAGCAACTGATGTTATTAATCCTATGAAGATGAGGCCTCTTGACTTGACTAAAACTGAAGATTTCCTGGAGGATACTCACAGACCCTGGGTTATTCATACCATCTTTAGCAATGAAGACAAGCTCTCAACAACTCGATGAGTATTATACAGCACATACTTTACCTTTCACAAGGAGATTTTTAGCCTGGCTCTCAGCAGGCCAGTGCCCACATCACCATCAGCCCAACAGACAACACTACAACACTGTAACCAGATACCCAGAAAATTTAAAGATGCCTTAGCAAGGGAAAAATAACTTTTCTCCCTTCTCCACACTTCTCTCTGTGAAAATAAAGCAATGCAAAACCAAGGTTGGTTCTGCAACAGTCTGTGCTACCCTCCTTACAGAGACCATCGGTCATTAGGCCTCGTAGTGCAGTCCCTCTCACCGGCATACAAATCAGCATCTCCAACCTTTGTACGTGCAGAAAGGTCTCCAAGACCTATACAGATAGGCTCTAGTTCCCAAAATTTGGCACATCATTCAGCATGCCCACATCCAAAACACAAAACACTATCCTGATCTCCGAGAATCTCTCCTCAGGAACCAGGCTGCTGGCACTTTATTTTAAGAAAGCTTTGGGATAATTTTTAAACAGAATACCAGGGAAGTCAACAACTACAGCAGAGTGCACTGTTCAGATGACTTATTCTTTAAAGGCCGATAAAGGATAGAAGGAATGTATTTCCTACCTGAATTTTGTCAAGGACCAGTCCCAACAACATCATCATATTCAAGATTCAAGCGTATACATGAACAGGCAACAAAATGAAGAGCAAGTGGCTAATAAGGTGGTATAAATGTACCCAAAGTCTTGAAATGGAAAACAGGATGTCTAATTTAGGTTTAGCTGTTTGTATACTACAAGTCTGATGAAGGAAGATAATCAGTGCGTATCAGCATAAAAACTGCAAATGAATGATCGATGGAGGAGTGGGTCTCCACCTTAAAGAAAACGAAGAGTCAGCAACAGGAATACAGAAGCCCTATAAAAATTCCTTAAGTAAGCAAAAATATCGACAGAGGAGACCACCAAACCCAGAAGGTCAATTAAAGCATTAAAAGATAGAAGGAGAGAGATGCTGCAAAGGCAGAAAAAATACAACAGTGAGACATTTCGACAATGCCCTTGCAGGCTAAATAAGCGTCATGACAGGGATGATGCAGAGACTGCATTTTTTGATTCCATAAATACTCTTTTCTGAGGACAACCTATGATAGGCAGCACAATTTGTGATTTAGACCTAGAGCAGCACAGTGTGACCATGATCAATACTAAAGAACGGTTCTGCACCGCACTCAAATTCAGCTTCCTTGCAGCAGTGACAAAAAAGCTACCCTCCAAAGCACTATGGCAATATTTAACTCACAAGAAGGAGCTGCCTAAAAGGAAAGAAGCTTGTTAAAAGGAAATTAAAAAGAAAAGCCAAAGAAGTTAAATGCTTGCAAGTGTCATTAAGAGTGTGTAAAGACACTGCATCAGAGGCTCAGTGTAAGCCTAGAGAAAATTAGCAAGAGATTTTAGAACAGAATGAAGGAACCACAATTAAGTAAAAAAAAAAAAACAAACAAAAAAACCGCAAACAAACAAAAAAACCCAACCACCACCCAACTCAAAAACTGGACATTATTCCTTCAAGCAAAGAAAAGAAGACAGCAAGCTGGACCAAGCTAAAGTAAAGCCATAATTAGGCCAAAAACGGCTGCGGAACAACTTTACAAACTAAGTCAAAATTCTTCAAACACAGCAAAATCAGGAAGTCTGCCAGGAAATCTGTAGGGCCAAAAGATGATCACTGTGGAAGGAGAACATTCGAGAAAGAGGGAGAACTAAATGAAGTCTTACACCAGCGTTCATGACATGATATTTATGGGAGTTTTCCACATCAACAGAACCTCTTCACATGGCAAAAATCTGAAGCATTATCAGTGGAAGACCTTAATCAATTTATTTCAACTGATTTCTTCTACGAGGTGACCAGATGGTATTCATCCAGGAGTTCAAAAGAAGTCAACAAAAAACCCACACTACTCACACACAAACACACCTGCTAACTCTGCTCTGTTACCAAATACTCAATCAGGAATAGAGGAAGGGTAAAGTGATGTGAATTTTTAAGAGGCCCAGCACAGGCAGGAGTCCCGGGAAGCCCCAGGGCCAGCAGCCCGCTGGTTCGGCCAAATGGTCAGAAACTGTAGCAATCAAAAGATTGAAGTTCACGTGTTGATAAACACCAGTACCACAGGCTTTTCAGACACTGTGATTTCAACACAGTCTCAGCAAGTTCCCAAGCCAAGACTTCAAAGAGTTAGGAGTATACGCTCCTGTTTTACTGTCTTTCCCTTAGTGCTTATCACTGACTGGCCTGGGGCTGCCTGACAAATTTGGCCTGACCTAGGCCAGATGCTCTTCTGTTCTGATGCATTGTACCTTTCCAAAGGAAAGGCTTTTGGGGAAACAAAAAAAAAAAAAAAAAAAAAAAAAAAAAATCAAGGGCTTCACCTGCTCTCAGCAAAGAGAGCTCATTGCATTTGTCAACACACCACTGGAGCTACTCTACTTTTCCAGTCCCAGAAGAGTGACTTTTAACAGGGCCCACACTCACTTTGATCTGGGAATCATCTTTCACACACACCATCCACACCACCACCACCCCAGATCAGCCTGGAGAATAGAAATAGGAGAATCTAACTACCCACTGCAGACCTCTCTTTGAGGGACATTTGTGAAACTCTGTCAAATTCAATGTTTTAAAGCATGAATAAAACCAACACTGTGCCGAAGACTTCCCTCCTGGCAGCCCTACACTGAGCTACGCGCACAGTGCCACTGCCAGAGCCTTCTGAGGGTCACACCAACCCAGTTCCCTCCAGGGCCACCCCTCCATTTCTAACAGAGCCTCCTCCACTGCCTCCGAAAACAGGGGAGCAGGAAAGATTCGTGTAACTGCTGGGGAGATGCAGTACCAGTCTTGAACCATTTACTTACAATGCACAGCACTACCTCTAATCCTCAACATCCACGTCAACCAAGGAAGATGGAGATGAGGAACCCTCTGGAAAACCAGAGGGACT
This sequence comes from Balaeniceps rex, assembly GCA_013401315.1. Classification (NCBI taxonomy): domain Eukaryota; kingdom Metazoa; phylum Chordata; class Aves; order Pelecaniformes; family Balaenicipitidae; genus Balaeniceps; species Balaeniceps rex. The sequence continues at coordinate 85,099 of VYZW01026744.1, forward strand.
ACCACGCTTTGGAATAAAATGACTGATATTTCAATTGTTTTAACAAGTCAGTCCTGCTGTACACACTGATTTACCTGTTTTCTGACAGATATGTTTAAGCCTGTAGGGCTTCGCATTTTCAAGATGCTCTTCTCCAGACAAAATAGTAGAAATGGGTTTGGGTTTTTGGGTTTTGTTTTGGGTTTTTTTAAATTATACTTGATTCTAATACAAGTGGCTTCAGATACTGAGAGCTTAAAAACAAATCCTGTGAGATTCCCCAAATGAATGATGAGAACTGACCCAACAATATTATCACCAGGGAAGCCAAGGTTCTCGGTGAAAAGTCAAGAAAGCAAGCCTGCACACTGCAACTGTTGTTCTTCTAGAAACCTCCGTCTCAGATAACCACCACAACAATAGGTTGTCTCTCCAAAAAAATCTTACAGACAAAACACACAAGCCAAGCGCAGCAACATCCGTGCTGTTCAGTAACAGATGAGACAAGATCAGGATGTCACAGAGCCCACACTAGCTACCCTGTAGTGCAAACCAGTGCAAAGATGCAGAATGTAACTGGTAGTGGCAAAAGGACACATCTGACAAGTGGAAGGAGGGGGAAGTTACACAGTTTGCTGGATCTGAACAATGCGCCTCTTGTTGCCGTAGGAAAGCCCTTATGAAGGGAAACAGAAGGGCTCTCCTTCTCACTGCGTTGCTTTTACACATATGAGAGGGGAACTTCGAACCAAGCTCAATAAATACTGGACCCGTGCCAGATGCCTCTCCAACAGTTCTGCCAACATAATTAAATGCATCAGACCTGACTCTCCATTCACCTAGGGAATCCCTTTGAGGAGATACCTATTCGAAAGCCCTGGGCCACACAGCCTCTTCCTCTACGCTTGTCTGTATGTCAAAGCTCTGCCCTGCAGTGCTCCCTCCTTTTCAAACTACAGGTGCCTCCCACGCTATAACCATGACATTGCACAGGAACAGCTAAACTTTCTGACCCTACAATTCACGTATTGCAATCTGCAGAGAGCAGACAGCCACCCCCTTCTCACATTCCGTGACTTCTATTGCACATCGGCTTCCTAATCCTTTGCTATCAGCGCAGGTGGTCCCAGCTGCCTTTCTATACAAAAGGGTACAGTAGAATTGAAAATACCCAACTGAAGAGCTGTGTAAAGCAGAAGCTGCCAGTTCCTACCCACTATACTTTTGTATGGATTGCTGTCCAGAATGTGCTTCTTCCATACCACTGACAGCAAAACTAAAAGAGCCTGTTGAAATCCAGATAGTCAGGAAGTTAACACATGTAAATGTTTGCAAACCACAGCTTAGTCACCTTCTGTGCAGTGTTTTAAGAAGCAGAAAGGACCTAAGTTGTGAAAGGAAAAATTGTAATCCAGGCCTTGTGACAAGATAAGATAGGGCTTAGGCTCTTTTTTACTCTCCCACCGATGTGGGAGATAATGTATTTTTTCAAACTGCACTTGCACAACCAAAGCTCTTCTGGAAGCAAAGCAAACTCCCTTCCTCGTCACACTTCTGCTTCTGTGGCATCGCCTCATACTGCTTAATATGATGCAATGCCGTATGATGAAGACTGCTTCTCTATGCAAGTCATTCATGGCCTCTTAGCCTTGAATGCACTTTCCCCCAGTTTACTGGGAAAGAAATGCAACGCAGCAAAACAACAACAGTAGATAAGAGACAGTAAAGCAGAAGAGGGGTTACAGCTTTGACAGCTACCTCAGCTGCTGCTGGAATCCTCAGTTGGGATATAATACTTTGGTCAAGGACCTACTACAGTCACCTAACATAGCCAGTGCCAGGCTATCCTGCAGGGCAAGTGCTGAGGGTGCCATAGGGCAGCCCCTCCCAGCAAAAACACTGCAGTGATTTGTTTAAGTTCCATGCAACTTCCACAGAACATAACCCAAAAGCCAGCTGCTTCTGTGAGGGAGAAGGGGGAGCTGCCTTTGGTGTATGGCTGGGAAGGAAGCACCAGATGAAATGGGTAGAAAAAGTTCATTTCAGGCTCCAGTGTCCATTTATAGAAACTTAGGCATTCCTGGGAAAGCCACATTGCTATTTGGTCAGCACGCCCTTCCACACTGAGCCACGTCCAGGATCTTGGAGAGCTGGCCACATAGCACTCCTTGTGATCCAAGTGCTCTGATCTACCCTGCCCTTCTGTACAGAAGAAAGGAGCCAGGGCTGGAGAGTATCAACCATTAACTACGCCACTATCAGCTCCTCTTTGTTCCTTGCTAAAGTCTTCTCTATTCTGCTAGCTAAAACCCTGGGAATACAGGGCCAAGATGCAGAGGGATGTGAGGCAGACTGCCACCTGCCCCTATTTCTAACAGGGATCAAATCTCATCTGAAGAGATGGAGAGCCTCCAGCAGGAACAGAACAACCAAAGAGATCTAGAAGTCCACTCAAAGACAGGAATTCCACAGGACGTGTTCCATTTCCACAACACTTCTTAGACTTTCAGATGCTGCCTTCCCTGAAGGGCGAAAGGTACAGAACAGAGTTAGCAGTGAGACATCAAACAGCAGCACGTGCTCAGCACAAACAGCACTGCAGGCTCACCAGCACAAAAGCAATTACAAAACCCGATTATTCAGCAACACACACCCCACCCACTGCCCCATGCAGACTCTTTCCCCCAATTCAAAACAAGAGGAAAGGACCCACCAGGAGAGAAAGAGAGCATTTCCCTGAATTTCATTCACAGCTTATCATCCAGTTTGTCCATTTCAAAAGCCATCACTTAATCATGCTAGACTGGCACTCGCAGCAGTCTGCAGATAGCATCTAACAGCTCTGCTGTTTCTGTTATGGAAGCCCTAAATCTCTGAAGTCACATGCCAGCTGCATCAGAACAAGGACAGACCCCACTTGAAGATCAGTACCGTGCTGCATCATTTTTCCCCAGAGGCAGAGATGAATATGAAACTGAAGTTTTCTTTCCTCCCAAACCACATCAACACCTTTTATCCACCCCTGCTAAAAAATGAAGAGGCAAAATTACAGCAGAAAGATCGTCTAACATGCCTGCATCCTTACTCCCAAGCCCATCAGCTGCTTGTTTCTCTTTGTCAGAATGGCAAGAGGCAGGAACAAGGTCTATTTCAGTCAAAAAAAGTAACAATACCAGTGGCAAAGCAATACAAAGCCACAAACACAAATGTTCTTTCATTGTCCCTGTGCAACACAGTTATACACTTTTCTGCATGCTGCCCATGTCCCTTGCCCATCAGGTGACAACAGGGAGATACAGCAGTAAGAGATACACCTAAAACCAGCATGCCTGAAGAAGTGTGGCCCAAGCACAGCAGTCCAGCACACACCATGGCGGCTGAAGCAGAGAGCTGGTACCCAGTCACCAGGCTCCAGCTTATAAATTTCAAAAAGCCACAAGAATTTAACTCGTTACCTAAACATCCCCACCCCTGTGTTAGTTCTGTCACGCCACAGCACTGTGTTTCCTCATCCCCAAAAGACAGCAGAGCAAGTATGTTAAAGGAAGGGGCAAGGCCTGCTGCTCCAGCAAACACATACTCCTGCAAATGCTAGTATCTCAGGAGAGCATTTCTTCGTGCTGCAGTCCTGTCACCAGAGAAAATGAGGGGACAGTCTCCCTCCCACGTAGAAATCAGAAGCCCATTTGCTGCAACCTGTCAGGTCTGAACCACGGCCTCAAACAGGGAACTGGCTGATGAATGAATACACCAAAAATGGAAGCAGCACGGCCTTACGCAAACCACTCTCTCCCACCCACCTCTTGTGCATGGGACTTCATGTAGATATCCAGCACTGAGTTCCTCCACAAGTGGCACTGTTGACGACGTAGCATGCATGCTGCTACTGATGGCTGTATTTCAGAAGCATATCAGACAAATTTCTCCCAATATTCAAACACATCTGAAGGACCTTAGTGAACTCTCCAAAACACTTCTGCTTCCTTGCCCCAGAACTTCAGCCTGAGGAAAAGTCCCCACATAGATTTTTCCTAGTCTTTTAAGCAATGAGATGCTAGTCATATTTTAATAACACTAATATTTTAATACCAAAGTATCCAACGTGCAAGTAAACCCCATTCTATACCTCCCCATACATGCACTTGCAGGGACAAGGAAAAAGAATGGAAAAACGTATGCATCTCCCTGCTAAAATGGGGAACAGTAAAGTATCATGAAAACCAGCAGTGGGTAAATAAGACAATGTGATCGCCTCCTCCACAGGTGTCCACACTCTTCTTTTCTAGAAGCTCTCCAGCATTGACGCAAGAGTGCTCAGTCTAACCCTTCTTTGCACTTCAGATACCATAGCCAACACATGACCAGAAACAAGCGAGGAGAATCTGATACTCTACTAGGGTTGTTTGGTTTTTAAAAGATATTTAACACCCAGTCTGACTGATTGAATGATTTACTGTTCAGGGCTAACTTTGAACCTGAAGGTTACCATCACTCAGCAAGCAGCAGCGGCATCCTGAGCAGACATCACCCCGGCAGACCTAGATGAACCAGCAGGCAGGGCTCTCCTCAGGACAGCGCTGCATAAGTGCTGCGTAAGGCCAAGAAGGTAGGAGCAGAAAGAGGGCAGGTGTATCAAACAAAGAAGCAGTGACACTGCCCCGCTCCTCCATGTAGTTGGTTGCAATTCTTGATGGAGAGGGACATCAGTGCTTCGCATTCAATAATAATAATCACAATCACAACTCATGACAGAGTTTTCCACCTTGAGGATCTGTAAGGGGTAACTAAGGGACATGGCAAGGAAGGGAAAACCACACAGTTGTAGAGGAACGAGCATAGGGAATAATTTGCCGTACTGGCATACTGCAATTACAAACCTGCTGTATTTTACCCTTTGCTAACTCCCTAAAACACAGTCTTTAACTGCAGAGTCAGGAAAAAAGGATGCCTCTATTTCTTCCCCCGCCCAACATCACCAGTAAACAAAATAGCTACTTTCATTCACTGTGATTATGTACCGCAGGACACTTGACTAAGGGAATGAATAGGTCCTTCCTATGGAGTATGCCCTGCCTTTAGTCATTGCCATTTCTGACTTCTCCGATTCTCTAAAAGGAAAGTCTGGGCTTACAAAGCAAAGTCTATGTGCTGAACTGAGGTCTCATTACCATGTCAGTTCAACCCCCAGAGCAGTGTGGAGTACCAAAAGTGTAGCTAAAGTTTGCTTTTCACAACTGTTACACTAACTCGCTCCTTTTAGGACGATGAGGATACCACACACGCGTATAGTACAGGCTTAAAACCTCACTGTTTGTATTTCTTATGCACACTGTTGAGTAACTCCACCTGAATAATTAAAAAAAAAGTCTGACAGCAAAATGCTCAGTTACTTATTTACTCCTAAATCAGCAGAGTGCTCACGCCAAGTTAAATGCCTTCCACTCTAAAGATTCATTTAAAACACATACAAAACAGCCCACTAGCCTGGGTGATAAGAGCAAAGAGGAAACCTTAGATTCACTCAGAGAAAGATGTGTTCTCTTTCCAAGAGATGTAAACCAGAGTCTCCTTAATTCCCTAGCACTGTTCCACAAACTTCAGTTCCTCAAATACCATCTCCGAGCATTCACCTCTTTTTGCCTCAGCAGTATCTAAATAAATACAGAAACCCAGGAATCTGGGGAGACCTTAAACTTACTGCACACAGTTATCTGTGAGGAAGAACTGTGTGTTAGAAACTACCTGAATTGCAAACCATTCAAATCTGAATAACAGCCACCCACAGGCTGAATCAAAGATGGTCCAGGGTGATGCACAGAGTCATGTCTAGGGCAGTACATTGGGTCTCAATGCAAGGGACACTGGTCCAGCCTAGCAGGTTCTGCTTCCCTCTTCGTCATGTCAGCGTTGCAGAGTGAGACCCACTTTGCTTACGCCACATTGCACCAGTATTGGCGTATTTGCTTCATGCAACAGGGATGACTGGGTGTTCCAGTGCAAGGGTCAAGAAGCCATTTTCAAATCTGTGGAAAAAATTATCTCCTCTGAGCACTAGCTGGCTACAAGAAAAGACTGTCACAGCTTGAGCAAGTGTGGGTCACTGGCCTCCCTGACCTGCCTTGATACAAGAGTGCTCGGGGAGCTTACCTCACCTTGGCCTGATGGAAGGTTTGTTTCTTTTCAAAGCAACTGTGGAAATGCTGTACCTACTTTTAAGAGGTATGAAAGTGCTAAAGTCCTTTTCCTCCAAGGCTCCGTGATAAGGACTCTTTTCAGTAGACAGCTAATCTCCTTTGTCCCATCTAGTTCTCAGCAGGAGGAGGATATTGCAAGTGTCAAATCCAGATGCAACTGCAGATCTCAGGTTTGCAGGACACTCTGCCTAAAGCACGTTTCTCAGCACCACCCATTCCACTCCAGCCCATCCATGGTTCTACTGAATCACTCCCCTGGACTGGAGATTCGTAGGCACGGGAGTAGAAGGGCACTGGAGAAGGCCGTGAGTCCAAACTCTTCTCAAAGCCAGAACCATACCCAACCCCCATGCTGCCCCCAACTTTGTAGACTTAGGTCTCACTTGCCTCTGCCACCACCATCAGCCCACAGCCTAATCCCAGCTGCATCCCTCCAGGTACCAGCTGCATTTCCCAGGGGGAATTTCATGTAAGTGCCTCTTACCCTGCTGCTGCCCCTCAGGCCCTGTGCATCTCTTCCCCCTCCCTGGTTTGCCCCCTTAGCACTCCCAGTCTCTGGCCAGCCAGGTGACATCCCACCCCACGTGCCTGGCCAGCCATGGGGCAGCCGCCCATTACCTGGTTCCCAAAGACAGCGATGGAGCAGGCGGTGGAGACCTCACGGGAGCCGAACCAGACGGAGGCGATGCGCGAGGGCATGCCCAGGATGAAGACCTGGGCCAGGGAGCAGATGACCTGCCCCAGGACAGTGACGGGGAAGAGGTGCGGCTTCAGGCTGCCCAGCTTCACCCAGGCGCCCAGGGCATTGAGGCCTGAGCCGGCCAGGGCGATGAGGCGCAGGCCCCTCTTGTCCAGCAGCCAGGCGACAGGGAAGAGCAGGGGAATGTAGGTGAGCATGTAGCTCATGGAGAGCCAGTCGATGGCGAAGGCGCTCACGCCATAGAAGTGCACGAAGAGGTTGTTGATGCTGCCGTACTGGATCCACTGGAAGGAGTTGCACAGGGAGTAGCTGCTGAAGAGCAGCACCACAGCCCAGCGACGCCGGGACAGCCGCACCTCGGCGGTGGTAACAGCGGCCTCCACCACCGCCGCCGCCGCCAGCCCCGGCGCCCCAGCAGGCTCCTGCTGCACCATGCCGGCAGCTCAGGCAGACCACCGGCTCGGCTCCGCTCCACTCCGCTCNCCCGCCGCGGGGGCGGGAAGGGCGCCTCGCTGCCCGGGAGGCACACGGTTGGCCGCCGGCCCCGCGGGGTACCTGTGGACCGGTAGCCGTGGCGTGGGTCCTGCAGAAGCGCTGCCCGCGCCACAGCAGAGGGGCCGCGACCCCCTCCCCACGGCCGCCACCACCCCGCCATTTCCAGGCCCCACCGAGCGGCCCCTGTGAGGAAGGCCCGGTGCAGGAGAGACTTTGGTCGTCAGTTCGCAAACCGAAGTGATGAACAGGACGTGGACTGAGCCAGCCAGAGATGCCAGGGTGGATGGCCTGGAGGATGAACCAACCGGTTTTGGGTTTCGTTTGGGTTGGCTTCTGATGGTTTTTTCATGACATGGCACACTACTAAGTGAAAACATCCAGTGAAGTCAAAATAAAAACATCTCAATGTGACTGAAGCAAAAGAGCCAGAAGTGATGTTTGTTTCCATCCTCATGGGGAACTTGCAGTTCATGAGCCAGCTCTTGTTTTCCCATTACTTCAGCAACATGCCACTGATGGATTCCTGCGTGGACATCACCTATGATCTACAGTTCATTTAATTAACATTGTGTTATCTGAATTGTAGAAACATTACTCGGTGCGAGCTTTAAAACATGGACTTGGTTGCATGCTAGTGTTGTTCAGCTCTCTTCCAGCATTAAACACACAGCTCAAAGTTCACTTGGAAAAATGGGAGCAATGACCTGTCTTTAGGATGCTGTATGTCTGAAACAAAGACTTGGGTCAGAGAATGAAAAAGTGAAGTTTCTCTGACTTGTATTTACTTTGTGGAATGCTGTCAGAGGTTACTGATGCTGTCCTCTGAATTATCCACCTGACTACAGCCAGGAGCAAAGGCAGACACTCAGCGTTGGTGCCTTTATGTTCTTATTTCCCATGAAAGCCAAAAAAAACCCAAAAAAGCTTTGGACAAATTATTCCAAGGAGAGCAAATGTCACCTTAAGTGGTTCTTGCTGTGTATCCTCACAGAGCTCACTTCTTGTCACCCGCTTGGGTTTCCTACTGCCAGCAGAGTGGCCAGGAGTACAGCTGGAGACAAGCAAAGCCAGTGCAGCCTTCCTTACGTGCTCTGCTGAAAGCACCGCAGGGCAGAGCTGCAAACCTTCCTACTCTCCCCCTCCTCAGCCCACAGCTTTGCCAGTGAACCTCCAGCCTCACCTCAGATGCTCGTTACAATGGTACAACATAACCATAATGTAGCCCTTCAACATAGTGAACAAGAAAGGCAAATTCAGAAGCAGGAGCCAGAAAAGAGGGTTTTAGTCCCATTTATTATTAGGTTAGGCACCCAAAGTTACTCCAAGCTTTGTAATGAGACAACAGAAAGAACAGAGGAATTTGTTCTAATAAATTTGTGATTTAAATGTATCAGGAATGCAATGAGCGATAGTGGTGCAGAGAGCGCAGAGGTGAAATGGAGCAGGAAAAGGACTGTCATGGTCCAACAGCTGCTTAGTCTGAGAACTCTGAGTATGTAACAGTAAAATAGTAGAGAAAATTAAGTTTTAGGTTCATCAGATTTGAAAAGGCTTTTACAAAATTCTCCACAATGTTATAAAGAAAACAAAGTTACCCAGAGGTAATCACTATCATTGATTAAAGAGTAGGCGAAAAGCAAAGATCAAGAAAAGAAATAAACAGGCAATTTTTAGCAAGGCAAACTGGGTTTGCTCAGAGGAGCGTCGTTTATTAATAATCTCGAAAGCAGAGCAAGGAGCAAAATTTGCAGATGCTAAGACATTATTTAAGTTACTCAAGACTAACTTAAATATGTCACCTACGTGTTGTATTTAGGTCTGTATGATGTTAGGACTGTAGCTTTAGCTATCTGTAACTGAAAGTGTCATCACAGTCCATGGCATCTTTAATTTGTAAACTCAGATAAATGCAGGGTAATGGAGTTAGGTACTGTATGGCAGTCTGCTGTAGTCAAAGGTCTCTGGGCAGCAGAGAGTAAGATATCGGTGACTATCGGCGATTGAACGTGGTTTTCAGGCTTAGGTCACAGAAAAAGTAGAAAGAGTATGAAGAAAAAAATTAGTTGAGGAGACACTGTCATACATTAGGAAAACACTGAGAACAGTTACATTTCTTCACATGTGACTAAAAAAAGAGCACACACACAGAAAAATGTTTAGATATATGGGAGAAGAATAAGAAAAACACGTTGGGTCCTTTGCCTCCCTCCAGCCCTACTCCAAACTGGAGTCAGAAACAGTCTGTTGTCTTGAGTTGTGTTTTAGTCCCACCTTCAGCTCCTAAACTTATCTCAAAAATCCTCAGTTTTACCCATCACCAACAAAAAGTTGCCTGCTGAGCATGGAGCCGTTTGCTCGCACTAAACCGATGTCTTAGTCCAATCAGAAAAGTCAAACAGTAAATCAAGAATGACTAAAACACAGACCCTGCTGAAAATAACAGCTGAAAGCAGATGGATTAAAGTAGCGCCCAGCCTGTGGTGACTGCAGCCTGTCAAGTGAACATGAGCCAGGCAGGGAAGCAACCCTGGCTCTCCCAGCGCTGATTTAGTCAAGTATTTTTCATACCTATAGGCCCACACTTCCCAGAACTCCTCTCCTCTGATTTCAGGGCTGTTTTGTTTTGTTTCTGGCTCTGTGAACTGTTCAATCACCCCTTTATATCGTTTGCCAATTTCTGGACCAAAATAAAACCCCTGTGCTTTGCATTTCTTCCTCTCTCCATTGCCGCATCTGTTTCTACTCAGATGAGCCTCTTTCCCTTCTTGAAGCAACACAGCAGCTGCTTTTGGATTTCCCTCATCAGAGCATCTTTATATAAAAATTTCTTAGCCATGAAAAATTATTTATGTTTCAGGACAACCCCTTGAAGTGGATTTTAAAGCTAGAGGGAAATCTCCTTTACACAGAGATTGATACAAGTGCTAAAAAGGTTACAGGATCCTGTAGCCAAAAGTATCTGTGAATGTTGGAAGGCACTAAACCAGAGGCAGAAGCAGGGCCCAAATTAAATGTAACGGTACAGGCCATCAGATAGAGCCTAATATCTCTGGCTTCCCTACTGATCTCAAGAAATCCAACTTCTGACACTCTTGGAATATACTCTGCCTTTATGACCAATGAGTACATGCAATTCCTTTATGTTCTGTAAGGACTGAAGAACATGCCTTGGAACAAGCTTGGTTTTCTCAAAGCCCACCCAATAAACATGAACACTAGGGATGATGCTGGCAATGATAACCCAGCTTTCTGATTTCTAGTGGATGGCAACAGGCCTCAATGGCAAGCAAGGCCATAATGAATGGGTGGTGGAAATTGGCTTAAAAGGTGTGCAGAAAGCACATTAGAAAATTATTGTGAAAAGAATAATTCCTTGATGCCTTTTCTCTCCCACACTGGATCAGAGGTCCAAGGAGTAGGTGGACAAAAGGTGAAAGTTGCCAGGGAAAAGCGGGTACTCAGGGATCTACTGGATCTTCCAGCCATGCAGTTCCTGCAGACTTCAGAGGATGCTTGGGCTCCCTTTAAATGGGAAGTATCTAAGCTCACAGGATCGCAGGATGTCCCTTGCTCTCAAACTCACATCATTGCAATTTGTGCCTCTAAATCTCATCGTTGCACTCACAAGGCCTAGCTAGTGCAGCTCTTAGGTGGCTCCATCACATTTTGATTTATAGGATTAAGATCTAGAAGAGACATCAGATCTCCCAGTCTATCCCACACAACCTTTGACAACAGACATTGCAGGGAAGATTACAGGATCTTTGTTGGTGGAGGAAGAATGTTTTATATTGGGTTCAACACCCAAATTGCTTTAGTGGAAGTCTTCAGAAGTCAGATAGGTGTATCATTAGACCAAACGGTAAGACTCGAATAGCTGGCAGAACCACTCACTTCTTCTGGGTCGCACCTGGATGCAATGCACAGCTGGAGACACACCTTGCAGAGCAGGGTGGCAAGGGCTGCGCGTTGGACAAAGGCAGCGCTGTTCCCCTACAGAGCAGGGAAGGCTGCGAGCCCTCTGCTGGTGCCTGTAGCTTTCTACATCCCAGGAGCCACCAGAAAGCAGGACCCAGAATACAGCTTATAAATGCAGTGGCTTGGTTTATTACTGCAGGTTAGATACACTATTATTTTGATACCCTAAACCCTTATGAACCTTTCCTATTACGTTTCCTGTGTAAAGGTATAGGGACACGTACAGTGACGGACAACTACATTTATAACAGTGCAGCATGCAGGCTCTGCAGCATTCAAAATTTTGCAAAAATTACCGTCCTCTACAAAAAACATGATGGCTTAGTTGCACAATCTTAAATCTCATCTAGAGAAGACTGTAGACCTCAGAACCACCAAAGCTGTGCAGGGGATAACTTTGAGCACCAAACCTATCCTCTTCAAAGTTTAAGGCCTTTCAAAAGCGTAACTCAAGGAAAGGAAATAATGGTTTGCTCCCCTTCAGCACATCTTATCTGTAGCTCTCAGAGAACTTCACTGGGGATGCATCACCTACATCTATTTTAGAGGGGAAAGGGGGGGGGGGGGGNGGGGGGGGCAAAGAGTTAAGGTGATTTACCTGTGGCCCTGCCAGGGGCAGGGCTGTTGTTCCTGACTGCCAGTCTGACACCTTCCAACCTTGGCTGCAAGGGCTTGCCCAACAGCAGCTTGAACTACCACCTCTTTGCAGATCTAATCTCCCTGTTCAAAGCCTGGCTTTAACACAGCAATGGCTTTAATTTAACCCTGTCCAGTTCAGGTGTGATATTTGTATGGATGAATCATACAGGTCTGAACTGCAAAGAGTACATGGGAGAGCAGAGCTGAAGTGCTAATATTCACAGCTGCCTTCTTGCAGCAAGAAAAGGGCGTAAGAAGGAGTGCGCAGCATGGAAGAGCACTTGCACCCATGGCACCTCAGATGTGCCAGTTGTTGGTTAGTGCACACCCCTCGACACACAGGGCGGTTACGTTACCTCTGCATGGCCTTCTGCAAACAGATACCAACTTGGTCTGCCCCATGCTCTGATCTGGCCGGATGAGAACCAGCTCTAATCCAAAAGCTGTGTAACTGTGGTTAGCCTGCTGCGCTGCTCGAGCATCTAAGCCCAGCTCTCAACCTTTGCTTGCAAAAAGCTGTGGAGATACAGATAGTTGTGAGGAGAGCCATGCATAGGCTCTGTTTGCTCTGTTATTGGAGCAAACCCACCTCACTCCTCTGCTGTGTACCAGGCACGCACATGGGACATGAAGATCTCTTCGCTCAGCTCAGAATAAAAGAAGTGAAAAAAGAGCTAGCTAGACTCAAAACTCAGCCACAGTCTAGATTTACATCCCCAGTCCAGATCAGGGTCACAGATTAACCCCAAATACCAAAAGCTCGAAGTATATAAGCCCTTCTTACTCAGCATCCTCCAGCCTCCATCTCAGTGAGTCATACCAGTTCATGCCAATGACACAAAAAAGGTTTTCACCTCCTAATGCTTGCAGCTGGCATTAATTAATAATTAAAGAGTGCTGGAAACGTGCATGGCTCACTGCTGAACTCAGGCATGTTCCTCTTCTTCCTCCCACTCGCACTGCAGCAAAAAAGACAAACCCAGGACAAGTCCTGAGGACCAGGGCACCATAACATTGCTGTTGTGAGGGGAGAAGAGTTGATTGCATCTTAGGAAAGAGTACAGAACTGGTGCAGGAGTTGGGAGAAATGTGTGATCTCTCTGCATGGATGTCTCTGAAGCAGGAGGACTCTCAGCAGCTGGCGTCTGCAACCTCAGCTGCAAGAAAAATTACGGTTTTATGTAGTAACCTTAGCACACTGGTTGTAACCCTGCCTTTGCAAAAAATGAATATACATTCCCTACTGTTTAGTTGGGTAGATTTTTGATTAACCTAAAAACCTTTATGCATACACATGTTGCTGCCTCACTGCTCAAATCCCCTCCAGATCATTAATCAATAAGGTGGCAACAACACAGCAGAAGAAGAACCCAGATAAAGCGAGCACTGTGCTGTTTGCTAGGAGAAAGTCTCGCCATTTCATGCCATGCTTTGCTTTTTCTCTTCTCGACAGTTTTTGATTCATAAAAATACTTTGTTTCTTAGCAGCAATTCCTGATCTTTGAACTCTGTGTGCTGAAATATTAGCATCCAGGCAGCATTCTTGTACAACAAGCGCTGCTTTGGACACTATGATCATTGTAAGAGGCGGAGAGGGGGTCTCTTTCGTGGGCTGCTGCTTTGGTTCAGTATGCAGGAGATTATCCTCTTGCTGATGCAGGCTGGCAGCACAAACAGAAGTGAATTCTGAGATGGGATTTGCAAAACAACTGCATAAATACTTTGGAGCCTAAGCAAAGTGGGCAACAGAGCTGCTTAGTCTGTCCTTTGCCAAACTGAAGACGTGCCTCTACATCTCTTCTGACTCAATGCATACTGTGCTTGGGTATTACCCCTTCTTCTGTCCCTCAAGAGGGAAAATTCACATGTGAATCAATTTAGAGGGAAGACATCATAGTGATGACAGCTGGGATCATAACAGCCCCATACACTGGGATGAATGCACCTTCCCCTGGACTGGCTGGCTCTGTGTCTCCCCACCTTGGCACCTGGCACATGGGGAGCCTGCAGCTGAGCTGAGGAGGATGAAGCAGGAAGGGAATACCAGGCATAAAAGATTGCCCTGGGCTTCCCATCTGGGGAGATACATTAAGCTTAAGTCAGCACTGAATGTCATATCTTTATTTATCTTACCATAGAAGCAGCCCTGAAATGCTGATACTGAGTGCTTGTAAAGTGCTGAGCCTGTGCTTTTAGGTGGTTGGAAAGGGAGAAAATGATTGCACCCTCCATGTTTTGTGACTTGCTGTCCTTCTGCACAGAGTTGCCGGGATGCCTTGATCCATAGGAGGTACTGAGATTCAGTGAAGACCATAAAGGAAAATGTCACTCTCGTGTCCCCTGGTTCCCATCTCCACCCTCTGATTGTACCAACAGATGTTTGCCACACACCTCTGTTTTGTCTGCAGAGAAGACACCAGCCAGCAAGTAAGTGTGGAGGCCACTTGAAAAGCACCCACAGCAGCTGCCTCCCAGTGCCACCTTCCACCTGCCCTCACTGCTCTCGCAGCCCCAAACCATTGGGCTTTTGACTGGCTTTGCCCAGTATGCATCCACAGCAGAACCCCTGGGACAAGGCTGCTGGGCAGAAATGCAGCCCAAGTGCTTCTACAAAAGCTATCCTGGGTATCAAAACACTGAAACCCACCGTTCTCATCTCAGGTCTTGGTGAAGGTGGTTACAGTTCATCAGGGCTGCAGCCAAGTCTATGTTTATTTAAGCAAGTAGCTGTTACCCCTGCACCTGTGATGCTTCCCAGTGCTCAGTCCCCACATCCAGCCCAGCACTGCCTGCACATAGCTCTGCAAGCCCCACAGGAGCTCAGGAAGGTGGGGGACACCAAGCCAAGCTCCCCACACCCTCGCGCAGCAATGGAAACACGCTGGGACCACAAAGCAGAACTAGCCCCTGGCCCAAGCTACAAGATCCTTGGCCAAGGGAGACCACAGCCCCGCGTTTCCACTTGGACCTGGCCATCTGCCTTCAGACAGCTTTAGCCAACCCTTGCCTTCACACACATTAACCTTGAGCCTCCCAGTTCTTTCCCTAGTCTCTGGCAACAGCGAGGCTAACCTTCAAGCCAGCTCTGCCGTAGGGGAGCGCAAAGAGGAGGTTGCCGAGAAGTGCGGTTGCAGGCTGGGAGAGCTCAGCCTTTGCCCAGCAGAGGCCAGCACAAACGCAGTATTTTGGCAGGCTGTGCTTGCAGGGAAGAGTTGTCTCTCTACCTGGCCTTCCCCAGCTCGAGAAGAGTCTCTCAGCCTCCTGTGAGCCCTCATCTCTTTGCTGCTTTGAGAGAGCTTTTCAGTGAAGGACTATGTAGTGCAACAGAAAGGCACTGACATCCTACATGTGTAGGGACAAGCTGCCACAGGCCCAGCCATCGCCCGATTTCTCCACTTGTGTGCCCAGAAGCATCCCCTTCCCTTGGAGCAGCAAGCAGCATGGTGCTTCTGGAGGCTGGGCACGGCCAGATAATACTCACACCACACTTTAGAAATGCCAGATGCCATGTAAATGAAGTTCAAAAGGAATTGCATCATCGCGGGTAGGAGCAGACATCGAAAGCAATCAGGGATGATTGCCCTGGACACCACCCTGCCCTTTGCTCCTCATTTAAGCTCATTAACAGTTCATTTGCTGAGGGCCACACCAGAGGACTTGGCTACTTAGAAATCAAAACTAGTTGAGTGAGGAGCTTTGAGTAGGGGCCAGGAGGCTGGGAAAGAGAACCAAGAGACAGCACCGGTACAGAAGTGAAGGACTCTCCTCACATAGCCTGAACCAGCAGCTTGTGCAGCTCTGCAAATAGCCTCAGGAAAAGATATTTTTCTCAGCGACTGGTTGAAAGGGCTGGTGGCCCTGAAAGGATATGTTGTCCCTTGTTGCTTGAGGGTTAAGGATGGTCTCCCAGGGGAACCGTTCTTCATAACAAAGAGAGACTGCATCTGAGACACCTAACAATCACGAGAAGCAACCGAGAGGTCAAAAACCACTTGAACCATGCAGATCATCTTCTGTGATCAGGTTTTTGAGGGCAAGACTGGGGCAAAGACAAGTCAGATTGGAAGATGCGTTCCTTAGCACCAACATACACCCAGTGTTTGGCCAAAACGGCTTAGCACAATGCTGCTTGGAGGCCTTCCAGCTCACAGCCAGCCATTGCAGAGGAAGGGCACCTTAACTGACGATGCCAAAACTATTGTTTAGGTTCTGGAGAGGATGTTGTTGCAAACCCGTCTCCCAGTCTCACCACTTACCACTTATTTTCGTTCTGAGTTGCAGTAGTAAGTCTGAGATGTTACCAGTGAGTAGTCTAGCAATTCTGTGGGCATTACACAGAACCCCACCCAGCCTGTAGGATCTCAGGCTTCGACAGCTCTGCAACAAAAATATTGGCTTCATGTCTGCGTGGGCATAGGTGATACATATACATCAGGGTAGGACCTTCTCCATCTGCAGCTAAAACCAAGCTTAGCATTTTATAGCCATGAGAAAACACAAAGGCTAGCACCAAGGATGGAGATTTCTCATTATTGTAGGCAATACTGTGTTTTAAGTCAGTGCAAGCTTTGCTGGGGCTCTGTTGCATCCTCCAGTGAGGAGCATGAGCCTGTGGTGCCCTGCACAGCAAACCCAAAGTGAGGTAGCAGTAGCTTTTTTCTCTGATTCTGTGTAACCCAGGAAGCATGGGAGCATAAGAGCCCTAAGGAACAGCAAGTGAAAAATCTGGGAGCAAACCCACCAGAAGCTGAAGAAGCAGAAGCGGAGCCTGTAAAAACAAGCTCCTCTAGAGCTGCAGCCAGTTGTCTCTCCCAGGCTTAAAGAGCAAAATCCCAGAGAAATGCAGTTTGGGAAGGGCCTTTGTAGCCTGGGTGGCTCAAAGCACAGCCTGCGCAGGGGATCAGCAGCTCTGGTTGTTGTACCAATGGATGGAGTGAAGCCTACCAGTGTGAGATCTAGCAGAGCGGGATGGTGTAAGACACACTGAAATTGCTCCTGCTGCTTTTTCTGTGAACGTGCTTAGAACCTTTTTGCTGCCTGTAGATGTATTCTTCATGTCCTGCATGCAGAAACCCAGCTGCCCAGCTGGAATAACCACCATCCTCCCCTATGTGTGAGCATCCACCTTGCGGGGGGGCAGAGCTGCACAGACAAGGGGCAGTGCAATCGCCCATTGCCTCAGCACTGCTTTTGTAGGGTGGTGAGGCAGGCCAACATGTTGACACCAGGCATCCCTGGCCACGGTGCTTCCCATGCTGGCACAGCAGCTCGAGGCAGGACGTTCACAAGCCTCTTAAGAGGCCATGGCAGGAGAAATCGCGGTGCTACCTGCGCCTTTCCTGAGGACAGCTTGCTGAGGCATGGCAGTGTTTGGTTATCATCCCGCTAGTGTGAACCAGAGAGAGAAAATGGGCACAGCACATTGCAGACTTTTCCCAACCACTCTTGAGGGCTATGATGATGGGCCAAAACCTATCCGGAAATATGCTGCTTCTCTGTGCCTGAAAGAAGAGTATCTACAAATTGGGTCTATTTAGCTCCGTTAAGAGCCTATGTCAGCAGCACTGCTTGTGGTACCCTATGCTGAAAAAATTGCAGCTGATGCTCCTTGGAGATGGCAGCAGTCCTGAGCCAGCATTAGCAACAGGACCTGCACTGGCAGGTGGGCTTCAGCCCTGTGTGTAGAGTGGGGCTGATAGGCGGACTGCTGGCTGGTGGGGCGTTAGGTGCAGAGGCCATCTGTATGGACCAGCTTGTGTTTCCACTAGATCAGACCCAGCAGAACTAATCTACTCTTCACTGACCTTTCAGGTTTCATCTGCTTCAATGGATGAGGTAGTGCAGCAGCCTTTTGTGGAGCTGTGACTGGGTGGAGAAGGGGAAACAGCGTAGGCTGCAGCTACGTACCTTATAGCAGGGTGTCTTGGAGCAAGGGTCCTGCTAGGTCCTGCTTCCCCTGTGCACTCCAGCACAGCATCACCACCCCCCTCCACGCTGCTATGCTCCTTCTCAGCTGCCACTGCTGGTCAAGCTGAAGGCTCCACCAGCCCACCAAGACGCGCGTGTGAGGTGACACGATACGGCAGTGCACCTCCACACATGCAAGGGGAGCACGTCTAGCCATCGGCAGCAGGGAGCTGAGGGGGTCAGGAGGGAAGATACCTGTGATGCTATGTGGCACATCAGACTCATTAGCCAGGTCCAGCCCTGCAGCAGGGAGGGACCCATCTCCCACAGGGACCCTGTCACCCCACAAACCATTGCTTCCCAGCCGCCCCAATCCATGTACATAGGGCCCCCCTTCTAAATGTGGGGCTCCAGCTACTGGCCCTGGATTAGACACCAGCACATGCAGGGCTGTTCCCTGGACTCCAAGCTCTCCCCTCCTGCTGCCTGCGTCCTCACTGTGTCATGCCGGGCCTTAGAAGTGGCTCAGGTCCTATTTTGGAAACAAAGAGTTAAGCATTTTCAATCTTTATTTTACAAAAATAAACCAGTTTTGCCCTGGTACTCTGTGGCCCCCAACCTTCCCCTCCACCCCTGCTTCTGTTCCTCTCCCTGGAGCTCCGGCTGTTGCATGCCGCAGCCAGCCGCTTGCACGGAGGCTGCCGGTGCCACACACTCCTGCGAGCATCCCCAAGCAAGCACCCGGGAAGGGGGTTGGTGCCCATTTGCAAATGCCTCCTCTTCCCAGGATCCAAGCTGGAAACTGCCCGAAGGTGTCTCCTGGTGGCTCTGCCATTTCTGCACAGGGAGCAAGTCTTAGGCAAGTCACTCAGAATACGCACTTTGAGAAGGGGTGTCTGTCCGTCCGTCCCTCTCCTTTGGATGGAAAAGCGAGCCCCACGAAGTTGCTTCTTGCTGCTGTCGGTGGAGCCGGCAGGCTGCCATCCTGCTGGCTGGCTCAGTGCTGGAAGCGTGGGGAGCTGATGTGGGGCTGGTGGAAGGAGTGTGTGGCATAAAGCGCTTCTGGAGGTGGCGGAGGGGACGTCAGGATGGAGCAGAGTGGTTCGTGGGAGCTCAGCATTGAGGCAAAGTGCTTCATCTCCTCCGTCAGCTGCTTGATCTCCCGGCGCAGGGCAGCGTTCTGCCTCTCCAAGTCTTCACTCTCCTGAGGAGACAAAACCACAGGGTCTTCCTCAGTGCTGGAGCTGCAGGGATGAGCTGGGGACACGGGAATCGCGGTCCCGCACCTCTCTGCCCCGCAGAGTTTCCAGAATGACATGTTTCCAGTAAATTCGGCACAGAGCCGTGCCTGGGCAAACCCCACTCCCCCAGCCGGCCGGGCCGGGTGCGGGTGCGGACGCGATGCTGGCGGCCCCAGCCACGCGCCCCAGCCCCGGCTTACGAGAAGTGACTGTGGTGTGCTCCCGCCCAGGCTTTCTCGCTCCTTCTCACACACACGCACGCACGCCGCCCGGCCGCTTCCCGGGCCGCCCGGCCGGGGGGAGGGCGCGCTGAATAACCGCCGTCTTTAACCAGAAAACCACCTGCCACAGGAAACCTGTCATTGCCCTGGAAAGAAAAGACTCACTGCTTCCTGCTAGCAGCCGGGGAAACCAGCAGCACGGTGGGGAGGAGGGGGGGAAGCTTGAGTCAGAAGAAAAGAGAAACTGAGGCCTCAGAAGAACTGAATTAATACTGTTATTAATGAGAATAACAACAAAGGGGTTAATAATGGTGCTCAGCCTTGTCTCAACAATCCCGAGAGCAGCCTTTGCTACCTCTACTTCTGCCGAAGTGCAGCCAGCTCCAGGATGGAGCACCCCAGGCACCGACTGACCATGGAGCCAGCAGCCTGGGCAGGACCAGAAGAGGGAGGGAGGACACAGTGGCAGGCTCTGCAAACTCAGCTGAGACAGCTAAAGCAGGACCCGGTGCTCTGAGGCCCTAGAAAGCTGCACCACCACCTCGGCAAAGCGAACCTGTCACCCCTCCGCTCGCCCCTCTGCTGCCACACTGACTTCTGACGGTGCCCGCTCTCTGCGCACAGGTTGAAACACACCCAGCAGTTACAACGGCTGTCACAGGAGGAGCTCGCACAGCAAAAGAGCATCTCTCAGACATGACCAAATGCTTTGGAAATCATGACTGACGTCGAACTCGGGAGCTGACGGGAATCACCCAGGGGCTGGGAGCCCCAGTCTCCCCATGACTCATTCCCCTCAAAACACAAGCTACAAAGCCCTGGGGCAGATGGAGCTGCTGGCTCCTATCATACCACCATAGCTCAAGCTGAGCCATGCTCTTCTGGGCAGAACCACATCAGAGAAGCAAAGTCCCTGATGCAGAGCCGACCAAAAGCAAAGAGCACTCAGGGAATGAACCCAGGAGCAGCAGGGGGCCACCGTCCACCAAGAATTGGAAAAACATTAGCAAAAATTCACCATCCATCCTCTACTTGCCTCCCTGCATTTCTCCAGCTGCCTGCCAGGATCTTCTCTGAATGAAACTGGGGTTAGCCCCGCTGATCCCATCCCCATGGGAAGGCAGGGAGTGTGTGCTATCAATGCTAGCTGAGCAGTAGTAATCTTGTAAGCAAGTGGTTTGTCATCTGCTCTAAGAAGACCAGCCCAATTCTTCTTGGTGCACAGCTAGGCAGGATTTTCCCGCAGGAGGATCAGAGCCCATATCCACCTCTAGGATTACCTTGGAGAGAGCACTGACCCCAAGGAAAGGGTGTCTCTTCACCCCTCTCAGGCACAGTCGCCCAGAGCCGTCACTGCTGACAGACGTAATGCAATCAGCCTAGAGTCATGTCAGCTCTAGAAGGATCATCAGCTACTGAGAAAAGAGTGAAATCTCTGTCTTAAACACAGCTCCAACCATGGACTGAGGGCACTATGTAAGGAGGGAGGTTCAGGACCAGCTTTTCAAGAATTCTTCCCAAAAATGGGGATCTGGGGGAATATGAAGACCACTGAGTCAAAGGATGGTTTTTTGAACATGAGCTTTTCTTTCAACTACCATTTTTCAAAGGGCAGCCAAGCCCAGCGCAGGGATAAAGACAGTCTCTGCCCTCTGCAGGCTGCATGTTCTGCGTCCTGCCCGCCAGTGGCCCAAAACACATGGGACTGAACTTACCAACGTGCAAAATGCAAAGGAGCCCAGCCCCTGTGCTCCAACACTGACCACACACTCCTTCCCAAATATACGCAGAAGCGACCATGCCTCCTGAAAAGCAGATGCCTAGTTCTTCACACTGGGAAGAGCGGCAGGGGTGCCCACGATGCCACAGGAAGAGCGTGGGACAGCAGGGTGAAACCAAAGGAGGGAAAATCCATGCTAAACAACAGGAAAAGCCTTCAAGTACTGTACAGTGTTCAGATGTAGAAAGGGATACAAGTGCTACCATGGAGGCATTTTAAAATATTAGAAAATTATTAATATTTATTTATCTACGCTGAATAGCGTCTCAGGGAACAAACCAGAGGAGATGGCCCATTCAGCTCCACATTGCACCGTCATCCATACCAACAAATACAAACCGCTGCTGTCTCAGAAAAGCATCCTTGTATGCTGTTGCACCACTGCATAAGCGATGGCATGAAGCACAAACCTGGGGAGAGCCAGCCCAGGTGAGCCTGTGCTTTCAAAGGGCTTCTGACTGAGCCAGTCAGAAGAGGTTAGGAAAGGAAATCAGTAATGTCAGACTGAAAGATAAAGATGGATTCAAAACTAGCTGCAGAACTAAATGCTTCAGTGGCAGTCATCCTGGGCTGTATGCTCTCACTGCGAGCACTGACTCCTACATCCTGCCCTGGCCTCGCTTTTCCTGTCCTGCCTCAACTGAGCATCTCTGCTCCGAGTCCCCAGGGCAAAAGCACGTTGTCCCCTATGTGACCCTCAGTGCCGGGGACGGGGAAGGGTGGGAGTGCTCACCAAGTGCAGCGTGTCTGCTTTCTGGGTCTGCCTCAGGCGGCTCTTCTGGGCAGCGATGCGATTCTTCTCCCTCCTTTGGACTTTCCTCATGTCGTCAGAAGAGTCCTAGGGAAACAAGGCATGGAAATGACTGGGGCATCCCCTCCCTCGCCCTGCTTCTGCAGGGCAGTAGGTGGGAAGGGGACACAGCAGATAACATAATTGAAGCAGAGGACATGGGATACACACCCTCAGCACCAGGATAAAGCCATACCCCAGGGGCGTGTGATGCTTTTGGCATCCCTGTTGCCAGGAGGGGCAAGTCTGATACCCTTGGGCATCCTGGCACAGCTGGGAAATGACCACTCGACCTGGGATATGGCTTGAGAGACCAGAGTAAAGACCTCTCTCCAGAACAGAGACAATTTGAATTCCTCGTACAGAAAAACTTTCCCTTCCCTGTCTCTCTGCGGGGATATGGCACTGCAGACATTCCAGCTCCTTGGCTAAACCATCTCTCCAGAGATTCAGCCTGTGTTTTCCTCCTTTTATCCCTGTAGGTCCCACCCCCTCTCCATCACTCTTCTCCTTCAGGCTTTATTTGTTGCAGACCCTTACAGTGCAATGTGGCCCCTGTTTTGTTCAACTAGACAGACTCAGAGCTTTTGTTTTTTCCCCAGATCTCATTTGCTCCAGCTGTCTGATCTCTGTGCTTGCTCTTTTCTGGAGTCCCTTGGTAGCAATGCCTGCAATGCTGACTGCAACACTCCCAAGCCCCTTGGGCAGTGGGGAGCACAGGTCTCCATGCTCCAGGTCACAAGCTTCATGCAGCAGCCGTTCTCTGCTGAGATCTGGTCCTGCTGCTGCCTTCTGACAGTTGAAACCGTCACACAGTCTCTTTCATCTTCTATTTTCATATTGCACTGCCTCTTTTGTGGACTCTCTAACATTCACACCACCGCTTCTCCACAGAACTACAAAACTCAGCCACAAAAGTTATCTTCCCAGCCCATCAGTCTGTCCACATCCTCTCCCCCCTCTACCCCGCCCAAGATCTTTTCTTTCCTTTGAACTTAGCCGTTTTATCCTTGCCTTCAATACCCTACAAATGTCTCAGATATGGCAGCTCCCAAGTCCTGCACCAAGTCCAGTCCCTATCCTTTGGCAACCTGTGTGCCTTATCCCCTCCTCTACCAGGATGCCTCCCCATCCCTGGTTGCAAGCCCAAAATCATCTGCCCTGATCATCCCCAAGATTTCTGAGCAAAGTCTCAGGTACTTGCCGTTGTTGCCAGCCCTAAAGAAATGGCAAATGAGAGATATAATAAAGCTTAGCCAGAAAAGGCAGTGGAAATACCTCAGACTTGTGTCAGTATCTGCCAGCAAAAGACCTACCATTAAGGTACTCCGTGCGACAAAACAAAATCCCTCTGTCAAGCATTACTGAGATGAAAAACCTCTGAGGCTGAACAGAAAAGAAAGCAGACCCAAGGAGGCAGGACTTTTCTGGATCCCAAGCGCTGTCCATGGCAGCAGAAAGCAGGCAGGCTGCCCCTGAGCTGTCCCGGTCCACGGCGAGGACATGCATGCTCAGGTTCCTCGCCAGAGCACCGACTCTCACGCCGAAGCTTCCTGCCTGCTGCCTGCCCAGCGTGTATCGCAGCGCCCAGCATGCCCGGGGGTCCCGGCCCCCCAGTTGCCCCTGGCATAGCCCCAGGTAACTGGGCCTCCTCTCTCCACCTGTACCCAGCTTGGCCAGGGCTCCTGCTGGGGCTCTTGGCTCAGCCCTGAGTCCTTCTCCCCACAGCCATTCCTAGAAAGCCCTGCCATACTGCGCTATGAAAATGCCAGCGGTGGGTGCCACCCTTCCTCCTGCCCACCCATGGCCCACCCCAGAGGACTCTCCAGCCGGAGAGAGCTGGGGAAGGGTCCCCGCTTTACCTGCTTGCTGGGAGGGGGAGACTGGCTGAAGCTGCTGGAGTCGCTGCTGTCAGAGCTGTGGGGCATGGCTCCCGTCTCTGGCTCCCAGGGCCTCTTCAGCTTCCTTTGTACTGCTGGTGTGCCTGCCTTCTGTCTCGCTTCCCTTCCTTCTCCCCTGTCCTCCTCTGTCCCCCCTGAGATGGCCCTTGGCTTCCCGGCTCTCGCCCGTCCTGGAGGCACGCTGTCCTCCTGCCCCGCGCTCTGCCACTTTCTCTGCCTCTCCTCTTGGAGACTCTGCACCTTCCCTTTAGGTCTCGGCCTTCTGTGGTTTCTCAGAACCTCGGGGATGTAAGCTGAAAGTCACGTGGCCGGAAACTTTAAGGCGAAGAAGAAAAGTTACAGAAGAAGAAAAAAAAAAAAAAAAAAAAAAAAAAAAANAAAAAAAAAAAAAAAAAAAACAAGAAGAAGAAAAAAAAGCACATCTGGGAAAAATGAGCTTCAAAATAGCCTGAAAAACCCCCGAAAAACACCTTCAGGCAGTTGAAAAACAGTGAGATGGGTTTTCTCTGAGACAAACAGCAGAGATGGAAAGGAAGAAAAGCCCCGGCTCCGGCTGCGAAACCTGGACCCTCAAAGGAGGGCAGTGCGGAGGAGGTGCTGCCGGGAGCCCCAGAAATTCCAGGGGCGCCGTGTGCCATGCCAGCCCTGCGCAGGCAGGAGGTCGGTCCACCCCTGGGCAGCCTCCACCACCCCAGTTAGCCAGGGAAATTCCCAGGCAGCCACCCACTTCCCCACAACCCTCCCACCCCCTCCCGCCGCCCCCAACACCGTTGACGTGGGTCCTGGGGAGGGGACGGGTAACCTCAGCAGGTGCCACGTAAACGCTGTTTGTGCAGATGGCTCGCATGTGTACCACGAAGCACCAGTCCCACCTAAGAAGAAAGGCTTGGGATCGTAGAACGTTTGGGCTGGTTTGGGTAGGACTGGTATTTGCTATAAGGCAAAGCTCTTCAGCACTTTAAAACATTCATTAGTTCCTCACCAGTGGCCCGTAAGGGGAATATCAACCCTGGCACACAAATGAAACTGCTGTAAACATAATGGTCTGCAGACCCAGAAGCTAAACCTGAGACCTAATTCTCACTCCATGCCATGGTATGAGCTTGGCTACACCCCAGGGGATGTGAGACTGTCATGCAGGGGTCCTGACTCCCTGCCTGCTCCCCTCTAGCCCCCTCTCACCACAGCTGGCAGTAGAAGACGTGGGTCAGGACTATGGGGAGACAGGAGCATTATGGCACTTTGGAGGTTGTTACCTTGCTATTCGCCCTCTGCCAGTACCCAACTTGGTCATGGCCCATGCAGATGGCAGCAAAGAGAAGCCACTTTGCATCCCCTTGTTTCTCCCCTGGTCTGTGCTATGTGGGACTACTTCCATCCTTAGTAGGAGCCTCAGTAGACTGAAGATGCGCAAGCAGCCCTGGGGACAGCAGCACTTCAGGAGTGCCCTCAGGGTACCCCATGCTAGCGTCTCTGGAGGTGACAGTGCAGGAGCAGGGAGTGCCAAAGCAGGAGCCATTTGCTTTCTGACCTGCTCATGTCACCAGAGCCAGCGGGATGAACCAGAGCCATGTGCCAACAGGCTCTCCATCCACATGCAGGAGCACACGTCTTCGGAGCAGCTAAGTTCTTGCGTGTGCCGTGAGGAGCAGATACAGAAACAGGCATGAACCCATCCAGAGTAACCCACTCCTGTGGAAAGCAGCAATTCCCAGTTCCCACTTACTGGTTTTCATTGTGTATTGGTTTTTTTGGTTGAGTTTCTCCTGCCTCAAGCAGAGCAGCAAGCAAGTCTCAGCAGCAGGGCATCAGAAAGGGCACTGGAGATGCAGTTGTCATTAGGGCAAAAGTATCGGCAGCTTTGGATCTGCAGCCTTATTGCAGCACAGAAAGCACACGCACAAAGGAGCACACTCTTGGAGCACAACACAGACTTGCATGGGCATTGCTAGCATTTATTCCCAGCCCTGCTGCTCATGGAGCCAACACAGGGGCAAACGTGGCCAAAAGCAAGAACCATGTGGGGCTGGCTATGGGCTGGGTGGCTCGAGGAAATCTCCTGGCCCAGCGCCAGTAGCAAAACTGCTCCATTTTGGCCCATTTCCCTCTTTAGAAACATCCTGTGGCACTGGTGCCTTACCCTTGGCCCTATCATCCAAACATTTTACAGCCTTGAATGTATCTTTTCTTCTGGTGTGCTGTAGGGAAACACTAGGATCCTCCACACTTTCAAACATGGCTACGAGGGTTCGCTTGCTCGGCATGAGCCACCCTGAGGCACCCCGTCTCCTGGCAGTGCAGGCCCCCTGTAGCAGGCAGGGCTCCTCTGGTGCAGCCAGCTCCGGGAATGGAGCGGCCAAAGGCACCAGTGAAACGAGGGGCTCATGGGGCTTTGAGTTCAGGTCTCCCAAGGCACCGGCTAGCAGCACAACCATTGAAGCATCCATTTGCTCACTGCATCGCTGCATCACTACACTTCCTCTGAACTCTGCAACCCCGTGTGGCACTTCCTTTCCAGGAAACACGTCATTGGATTCCCACTCTCCCGAGGAAACCCACACTCCTGCGCCAGCAAGCAGGTCTCAGACACCACCTGGCCCACCCTGCTCTACAGGCTGCTGTTGCAGGACGGAGGGAACTCCATCGTCAGGGAAAAATATCCTTGTTCCATTATTGGGCAAATAAGCTGAATTCCCTCCTTTTGTATCTAGTGAGGCCGGCGGCTGAAGGGAAGTGATTGGGAAGGCAGTGGGTGCATTGGCAGGAGGCGGTGCAGGGAAGCTGGGTGCCCCAGCAGGAGCTGGACGGTCAGTGCAAAACTGGCCAGAACGTGGCTATGACAAAGGCTATTCTTTCATCCACAGGAGGGAAGTTTTGAGCTGCACCCTGGTTTGCCCAGAGCTGGGCTTTTATTAACAGCTGATGGAGAAATCTCGGGAGAGAGCAACATTGCGGGAGAGGGTTTGGACACTTGCTCTTGCTGAGCAGGAGTAAGAGAGCATCCCTCTTCCCTCCTTGCCCAAACACACTCCTCGTCCTCAAGCTGGCTACGATGCTAATGAATTCCCATCACTCATGAGCAATGAATAAGTGTGCTGTAAATGAGACAGTGTCTCCTGGTGGGAAGGTGGGCAGAGCCCTCACAGCGCTCCCGTGGGCTGGGGAGGACTCATGTTGCCTCCTCGCAGGCAGTGTCCTGTGCCATTCCTCCGGAGAAAACTGCGATCCCCCGACCCAGAGCAGCAGAAACCACCAGTGTGGCTCCACCAGCGTCTGCTCACGGCTCTCCGGGTGCTGCCCTGGGCACCTGCTGCAGGCACAACATGAGGAGCTGATATCTTGCTGTCCCTCCCCAGGCTCTCCCT
The DNA here is from genome assembly GCA_013401315.1 of Balaeniceps rex. Classification (NCBI taxonomy): domain Eukaryota; kingdom Metazoa; phylum Chordata; class Aves; order Pelecaniformes; family Balaenicipitidae; genus Balaeniceps; species Balaeniceps rex. The sequence goes on from VYZW01026744.1 coordinate 112,289, forward strand.
CTCCCCTGCTATCAGTGGGAGCCTCAGGAGCCAGCCTCCTAATATCTGTGCTTGATTTAGGTGACTAAACTGACACCGTGAATAACATCCCCTGACTTTCTGTTTGGGATCATTTAGGTTTCTTGATCTTAATCACAGTAGCTGTGAAATCACTGTCAGTGGCACTGGATGAACTCACAAGTGTTAGGTTACTGCCATACCAGCAGCTTGATGGAGCAGGGATATTTCCAGAGGTTTTTAGGGGAAGAATGGGGCCATCCAGTTCTGCGTTTGTCCATTCTGAATAACAGTGGGCACTGCTGAAGGGAGCCCTGTTCTCTCCAGGACAGAGTGGCTACAGGGGCTCTGGAGGCTGGGCTTAGTGTGATCTCAACCGCCAGAGAAATGGTTTGAAAGCAGCAAGATGCAGTTCAGCAAGAACAAATGCAAATGTAAAGCAAAGCGAGATGTAGGTAGAAGAACTGGGGAATAACCGACTGGGCAGCAGAATGGCAGGGAAAAATCTGGGGGTTGCAGAGCATTGTAAACCGAAGCTTCGCAAGCAGCGCGGAGGTGTTGCAAAGGGGCTGGGTTTTGGCCCTGGGGTGCTGGGCGCAAGGCAGAGGAGACGACTGCCCCATGCTGCCTGTGCAGGGCCAGGACCCTCCCCGATCCAGAAGTGGAAAAGTCCAGAAGAAAACAATACAAAGGATAAATACACAGAAATCTTGCACTAAGAGAAAGGAGTGAAGAAGTTGGGTCCATTTAGCCTAGAAAAGAGAAGTCATGGGGGAGGGAAGTGGGTGGGGAGGAAGGAGCAGTCTTTGATATGTTGTAATGGAAAGGGTGGTCAGCTGTTTTCTGTGCAGCACAGGGTAAGAAGCACCGGGCTCCAACTGCAGCAGGAAAGGTTCAGGTCTGAGGTTCGAAGCAAGGTGAGGTTAGGAAGACCTTGGGTTGGGCAGTTCAGGGAAGTTATTCAAGCCCCTTCATATGAAGTGACTGGGAACAAACCTCTGTCGGAAAGGGGTCCAGGTTGAATCCTGCCTCTGTAGGATGGGTTAGAGTTATGTTCCCAGGGTTTAAAGAAGGAATTTTTTTTTTTTTTTTTTTTTAAAAAAAGCTACTAAGATGGGCTCCTCAGAGCCTAGAGAGCACATGGGGCATTTCTCAGCCTTATCTGCAGCCAGTCCCTTTCCCTGCAAAGCCCAGAAATGTCCTTATGTCCCACCTGTGCAAACAGCTTCCTCAGCACCAGCAGTTGCTAGAGTTTCCTTGTAAACCTGCTGCTCCAGCCCTCTCACCTGCTGCAGGCTTACGGCAGCAACGTTCAAAACTGCATCTCAGGTCATCCACCTCACCCGTCTTGTTTGCATGACCATTCAGTGCATAGTGCTATTTAAAAATCCAACCTAGAGCAGCTACCAACTTCAGCCTCCTGTAAACCACCGAGGTTGTTTCTGCTTCACATGTAGCATTTTATGCAAATAATTTCTTACAATATTTGGACAATTGCAACAATTTGCTTATCATTCCCCACATGAGTTTGAAGACTTTTGTGTGGGATTCAGTGCTGATAAGAGATGTTAAGTGAATGGTGATGTTGAACAAAGTCCTTGCTCTCTACCAGACAAGCTTCTGCCATGTCCAGCTCTGTCAGCACGTGTTGGTCCTGTCTGCGACATGGGCAGCTTCCCCAGCTGTCAGGGTGACTTGTCTCCATCACCAGGGCTATTTCATCTCGGCTGAGCTGAGCGAGTATGAGAGCAAGGTTGTGGCAGGAGAGCTTAAGCATAGTCCCACCAAATTCATCCCACGGCATCACCACCAAGCAGAGAGCAAACGCCCATCACACGAACACTCTCAGTCCTTACTGGGCACAACCTGCCAATGTACAGGAAACAGGTACTTTGCACCCTGAATGTCTGATAAATGACAAGGGCTGTAAGTCAAGCACACAAAAGTACAGAAATCCCAGAATCAGCTCCCTCAAGGATGCTGCATTTACACCCTTGTGCCATGTAACGTGCTGTGCTCTATAACTGCATGATCCACAAAGGTTTCTTCCCTGGGATGGCCGCATTACCTTCATCACTGTCCTGTGGTCAGAGCCTGCTCCAACATCCTGCTTTTCCATTTCTTCACAGACTCTTTCTAGGGCTCCTTGCTTCGGCACTGAGTGAATGCTTCAGGGCTATTAATGAAGCTGTTTTCTCAGCCACCTTTTCAGGTGCGGGGGTGGAGTTATCACTATTTAACAGTGGCAAAACAAGAGACAAAGAGAGATTTAGGTCATAAGTACTCATGCATTTTGGACACACAGTCTGAACCAACTAGGATCTAATTTTTCAGTGGTTTTGGCTCTATGTAGCACTTTATTTAACAAAACCCCAGCTCCTGATGTCTGTGACTGCAGCTGCAAACTTTTAGCAGTTCTGTAAATCAGCCCCGGCAAATGAGGAACATGTGGCTGCTCCCGTGAAAGCTCTTGCTTATGTGGCTCACCAACTCACAGAGTAACTTCGAGGCAGGGGCAGATACAGACCCAGCTCTCCAGGGAGAGACCGAGTGTCTACCCAGGAGACTGTCCTTTCCCTCTGCAGTCCCTTGCTTCACCGACTGGATAGGAGTTTCCCAGCCCTGCTCACAAAAGAGGCAGCCTAGCTGACCAGCTCATCGTTCCCGCTGGCCAAGGTCCAGCCTGGGTGCTGAAGAGATGGCAATCCAGGGCAAAATGCAGGAGGTGATCATATGCACAAGTCAGCTGAAGCTAAGTTTCCCCAGCAAACCCGTTTCTGGCAATTTTTAGCTCTTCAGTACTTGGCTTGCCACTTTTTTTTTTTTTTAAAAATGTTATTAGTAATGCTTTTTATGTCTGTGTTTTAAAAGAAGGAAACTACAGAAAGGAAACGCCAAATGCGTTAGCTTCCCAGATATGGACATAGACCTCCAGGTAGCTGGGGTCCATCTGACCCTGCTGGAGGGAAAGAGTAAGCCTGGCCAGAGCCTCCCAGCTGAAGGACTGGCAGGAGGTTATCAGGGTCTGACCTCCAACACATACGGGAGATGGAGTTTCCATCTCAGGACACAGATAATTGGAGTTCACCCCAGGCTGTTGAAGGGATGAACCAGAGTCTCCTGTCCTGTACATATGGACTGGTGGGTAATTAGTTGGGCAACCTCTAATCCGTTCCTGGCAAGGACTTAGCAGCTCGTGAGCAAGTATTCCGATGTGCACTTACATGACTCTCCATCTCAGCAGATCCCAAATCCTGGTAGAGTACATCCATTTAAGGCCAAACTTTCTCTCACTGCTGTCTTCACAGGCCCTGTCTAGCTTCTGGGATTTGGCCAGAAACGGACCAGACCACCCACCCATGCTGGATACATACACGCTTGGGGCACCAAAAAGGCTCGGCTGCCAGACACCCCCCCAGCCCACTAGGGCTTCTTTGCTTCCGCTGCCTGGGGCTGAGCCCACCGGTTGAACTATCCAAGCGCATGGACGGGGCGTGCGGAGAGTGCAGATGTTGTCTGACGGTTTGACTCATCTCGGTGGCAGTCTCGTTCAGTGATGATGGGGAAGGCCCAAAGAGGAAGGGCAGTGACCCGTTTAACCAGAAGGGCTGATCCACCCAGGGGTAGACTTACCGGTGCTGGTAAGGGGCTATAGCCCCAGCTTCCTTTGCGCTGCCCGGCGTGCAGGAGATCCGTGGCTGTCCAGTCCTGCCACTGTGGCTGCAGGACCCAACCTTGGGCCTCTGCTAGTGCTGCAGCAAATCCAACCAAGCAGTAAAAATTGTGCTCCCAGGGGATGACCACAGCCTGACGGGGCATTTGATGTTCACTGGGCATTGGTTGCAGCCATGCCCCACGGCATGGGGGCGGAGGGTGAATGCATTACTTGCCTCTTAAATTAATACATGACTCTTGAGTGTATTATATGGCTGCTCCATGACTTCATTCGGAGGAAAATGTTCTTCAACATCACCCATCACCATAAGACTTGTTCAAGCCTCCCAAGGATTGAGTACAGCTTGTTTAGGGCATGTTCTTGCAGAGGAACCCATCTCAGCAGGAGATGACTGTGAACAGCACTCATGCTAGTACTGTACTCCCACCCCAATGGAATCTGCTTCACTTTTGGCTTAGGGGGGTGTATACACTTCCCCCCACCCCATTTGGTGGGAACAAGTGCTTCCCAAACCCTTCGGCTCACGCAGTAGGGTTGGAGGAGGTGTTCAGCACAAGTAGCTGCGCTGATGGGCGCACATGCAGTGAGCTTGCGCCCGGGGCGTGCGTGGTGCTCGTACAAGCAGTGCTGGAGCACAGCGCGTCGGAGGCAGCACGGGGGAGGACAGGCAGTGTGGAGCAGAGCGGCTGTGAAGGAGAGGACAGGGCAGCTGTGCAGAAGGTACGCTTGGTGCCCATGCAAGTAGCGCTGATCGGCAGTACCACACTGGCAGAGTTATCAAAACACACACAAATGCGTATAAGCTCCATCTGCCTGGGCGCTGCACTGGCACACACTGGTGCACCCGCCGGCTGGCAGGCACGGCTCTCGCCTGCTGGCAGCTCTCTGGGAGAGAGCCTGACCCCGAGTGGGCTGCCGGGGGAGGCAGCGGCAGAGCTGAGCCCCTGCCCTGTGCCTGGTCCGTCCCTTGGAGCCCCCAGCTGGCTCAGGGCTCCTCAACGCCTTTTTGAGAGAAACACAAGGAGGGAGGCTCATGGTCCACTGCCCTGACACGAGGGAGGACCTGCTTAGTGCTGGCTATTTCAGAGGGCTTGCGAACCCCCACAAGTTTCCCAGGGGCTCAGAGCAGCAGACAGAGGGAGGGAGAAGGGGCAGTTTCAGATGACCACCGATCCTGTGCTTTCTACCCTTGCATTTCAGTGCCCCAGCACGACAGCGGTGCTCCTTAGCCAGCCTCCCGGGGCATGGCTGCTTTTCCTACAGCCACTGCTTTTTCCTTTGGCAGTGGCTGCCAGCGCCAGTGCTCAGACACAGCTGACCTGCGGGCTCTCAGTGGCACCTCATCCCCCACGGTGCTTTGGAGGTGAGACGAGGGAGAAGTGCTGCAGCCTAAGCCATGCCAGCAGTGCTGCTGCAAGGCCCTGGCTTGAAGAGCAGGTCCTCCTGCCGTCACTAACAGCTGCCAACACTGGCTTCAAGGAGGGGACAGAAAAAAGACAGAAACTCCTTCCTGCTCTTCTTTACCTGAACCCCAAAGTATGTTTCTGAGAACCATGCCATCTTCTATCTTTTTTAAGCCAAGCTTTTTGACTTGAGTTTTGGTTATCCTTGTTTTTCATATCTATACCTGATCCCTTGTGAGCCCTCTGACACTATTGGCTGGCAGGGCATCTTGTCCACCTGTACAAACCAGTTTGCTGGCTCTGTGAGAAGTGTGTCAATTTACCAGTTTGAAATGAGTTGTCTTTCCATTTCTTTGAACATCTTGTGAGGGGGTGAGCAGAGGAACAGACTTATCTCTAAGCTAGGCATTGCTCTGCACATCTCTATCACGCGGCATTTCACTAGTTTCCGCTCTAAACTAGTGGGACTTTTAGTCTCCGCATAGGGAAATTTTCCTGCAGCCCTAATTTAGGTCAGCACCCATCTTTGGATGTCTCCTGTTTTCACAGTGGGGCAACCAGAAGCAAACACAGCACCCCAGGAAAGCTGCCCCACAGCCATCTACGATGGCATTATGGTTATAAAGGATGGATGTACTCTTCTTCATCCCCTTCCTCATGCAGCCTTCCTCCTTTCCCCACTACTGCACAGTGAGCGGGACCCACCGGGTAGCTCCACCCTGAATTTGGAGAACAGCCTTGAACCCACTGGCACTCTCATCTAAACCACCTAGGTGCCAGCTGGCTCCTGGGTGTGCTCCAGAGCATGGCTGGGAGAAGTGCTGAAGTGCTGCTACCCCAGCGTACAAACCCAGCCACCGAGCAGCCCCGGCCCTTGCAGCTCCGGCGGATGGTTGCTGTCAGGTGAAGAAATGTGCCCCAAAGCCCTGCCTGAATGAGGCTCCATGTCACACGCAGGGCGGCCTGGCAGGGTACACTGGCAGCTTGCATTGCTCCTAAAACTTGTGCACGTGAGCCAACGACCTGCAGGTGTCCTATGGGCAGCGAAGCGGGGGCTGCAGCCACATTTAAGTCAGCTCTGCACCTCTCCCTTGCAGACACAGCGAACACCTTGCACCTGCACCCAGGGGACTTTGTCTGAACCAGTGAGTTTGGTTCTGCCAGCCTGTAACGCTGGCAGCATGGGGTGCCATCGTCCTGCCTGGTCACACAGCAGTGCCAGCACGCACAAGCACCTTGACTAGCTTAGCCACTCGTCCATCATCGGCTGGCTGGAGCTGGTGGATGAATCAGGTCGCTTTGCTTACAGGGAAGGTCTGCACAGAAGAAAAGGGATCCCTCACTCGGCAAACGTCTACGTAATGCAGCAGTGACTCTGCCTGGCACCCACGGAGATTGCCTCTGTTGCAGAAGCCGGTAGCCCACATACTGAGAGGCACTTGCCAATACCCACACATTAGCTCTGGTGCAAACCCCCTCTTGCTAACTGTCTGGTCGCCGGGCATTCAGCATCACCTTGCAATGAGCTGTCAGTAGCCATTTTATCCTCAACCAGAAACTACGTGTTAGCCTGCCTAAAGGCTCCACTGGGTTTGGGAGCCCACAGGCCTGTGGCAAAGCCTTGCCGCCCACTCTCTCCTGAGGACCCCCTGGCCATTTCGGCACAAGCAGGCATCCAGCAAATCCAACCAGCCCGGATGATGCTGCTGGAATTGGGGCCATGGCAAAGCAGCGGCAGGAACTGCAGTGTCAGGAGTCAGGACTTCCCCTGTCGGCGCCACAGATGACAACTCAGCAAGTTCATTCTGCAGAAACTAGATAACATCAGCACAAGGTGGTGGTTACTGGCAAAGGATCCTGTTCCTGAAGCTTCATCTGAGACGTGACAGGCTGCAGTGAAACCTCGCTGTCACACAGACCCAAACTCTGCTTTTGCTGAGACCCACGCGGGCTTCTGGAGGTAGATTCTTGCTGGTATCTCCTAGGAGCTCCAGCCCGCAGTGCTGGGAGCCAGGGCTGGAAAAGCCCATCAGCTTGCTAACATAGGGCCTTTTTGTCTAGCAGAGTCCCTCGAGCTCGACAGGGATGTGGAGCTGTCAGTCCTGCCACCCAGCGACCTACCTCCTGCCTTGAGTGACAAGAGTTTTTCCTCCTCCCCAGGGCCTAACCTTTCCCCAAACCCCACAGCACCCCGCTCATGCTCTGTGCATGGACAGCTGGACACAGGGCTGGAGAGGGGAAAGCCATTCCTTTATCAATGGGGAACTGAGAGTCTGTCTGCGCAAAAACATTCAGAATGGCTACGCTATATTAAATTTGGAAGCAACTGAAGTGCAATAAATCCCTTGGCAGATGCTCTTATTCAGAATTAAAGCAGTCTTGGTACAACTGGGCCCACTCCCTCCCCCCCGGGCAGGCTTTGCTCACAAAGAGCTTATCACCACGGGCAGTCATGTCCGCTGCCGGCTCTGCCAAATGCATCCCCCAGGCTGGAGTCTACTTGAGTTGGTCACTCTACTTAAAAAAGCCAAACCAAATTAAACCCACTTTAACTCAGCAGCACAGCAGCTGGTAGAGGGTTTTACACCACCGCACTAGCCCACTGCTTTAGCTAATTTGGATTAACTTCTTGTGCGCCTTGACAGACAAACCCAAAGGCTCAGCGACATTAAGCTCACTCATCCCACAACCACGTGCTGCATCTGCAGCCAAGCTCCCACCCAAACTCGGCCCCAGGTCACGCCTGCAGAACCTGGTTTTGGCCTGTGTGAGCTGCTCTGTGCCTCCCTGACAGCCCCAGCTCCAGCCCCAGCTCTTCCTCTGCTTTCTCCCCACGTGTGCGGTGAGGAGCTGAAATGTGCCTGTGCTGAGCAGGAGACCCAGCTGTGTGCAGGCAGAGCCATCGAGGCTGCCGCAGGCGCCAAAGCTTGGGGAAGCATTGCAGGCACCGGCTGCATCTGGAATTAAAACCCGATTGCGGTGCAGGAGCCAGCCCGAGCCGGCAGCCGCTCCCGGGGCCTCTGCTCCGGGGGTTCAGCCACAGAGAAAAGACAAACCCCAGCCATGCTGACATGGGTGCCAGCCCTTCCCGGTGGCCCTACCCAGCAAGAGCCAGGGAGACGTCCCGGCTGCAGGCAAGGGTTTTTTCCTCGGACAGAAAGGGTTGGTGGCAGAGCCGCTGCCAGCGAGCTCCCTGCTGGCGGGGCTGGCTACACCTCTGACAGCACCCACCCTGCCTGCCCCCATGTCCCAGCTGGGAGATGCCCCCAGCCACCCCACAAGCAGCATGGTGCAGGGAGGCTCATGCCCTTAACCAGGGACAAGTGACCCACCCGGCTCTGCCCTCCGGGGCAGTTTCCTGAGCCCAGCAGGAACTCGGTGCCTCCATGGGGGCAGAGGATGCCCATGGTCCCATTCCCACGGCTGGTGCCTGCCTCCCACCAGCTCACCTCCACGCTCTGGTTGCCAGTAACCACTGATCACAAATAAGCAAAAAAATGCACAAAGGCACAGGGAGCCAGGTGATATTTTCAGGCCCATGGAAACAGCAGTCATATTTTCTCATTTCTCTGTGATCACCCTGGCAGCGCAGGAGTTTTCCCTGGCTCCGGTCCTGCTGCCCAGCCGTGGGCCGCACTGGTGCCAGTGCCGCTCAGCGCAGTCTGGCACCCATGGTAATCAAAGCAGTTTCTGTGTCTCTTGGTAAATATCAAGGCTGGGGATTTCTGGGGCTTGTTTTCCAGCAGTTGAGTACAAGAACCAATAAGGACAAAGATAAATGAATACCTGCTGCCCCTGGCTCAAAATGAAACAAGAGAGGCAGGTCACTGGCAAAGGTTAGTTAATACCACTTACCGCAGCGTCACGGAGTCGCCCTCAGCCCCTGCCGAGAAGGGCAGAGGAGGCAGTTTTTTCAAACACAAAGTGAGAATGATACTATGAAAAACTGCAAAGTAACGGCCTCCAAGCATCCTTTGCCCATGACCAGCCGCAGGGCAGTGGGGGCTGAATGCCCTTGCCCCCAGGGCAGTAGACAGGGGCTGGCACCTGTGGGGGGATGGGGGCAGCAGGTGGGGAGAGGGTGAGAGGAGGAGGAAAGGAAGGGAGCCACGACCAAGCTTTGGGGAGCACGATGGGCTGCTCGATTGCTCCTGGATGAGCTGGTTGCAGGGGAGTGGGATGAGGAGCTGGCAAGAGCAGGGACCCTTGTGGGGAAACCAGGTTCCTGCTGCCCATGGGCCCTGCCACTTGCCAGGGATCTGGCAAGAAGAAGGGAGTCAGGCATGGAGTGAGGAGCGCTCACACCAACCTACAGTAGCTGGACCCTCAGCCCATCACCCCAGCGCTGCCTCAGGCCTGGTGCTTTGGGGCAAAGTGGTACCTACCTTTCCCTGGGGGAGAAGAGGTGAGAGTGGCTTTGCAGAGGGAACTGGGGGTAGTATGTGAAGGACACCAGGGAGCTGGGACAGGCATCTAAGCAATGGAAATGTGATGGGGCTCATCTACCTGGGCTTCAGGAAAAATGTGGTATCATGCCCTGGGGAAAGCTCCTGCCTGAATTGGTGAGCGTGGGAGCGAGCACAAGGGTTATGACCTGAATGTGGATCTCACAAAACAGGAGACGGGCATGTGCTGGAGGGGGCTGCTGGCACCCTGGGAGTTACTGCTGGTGGTCCCAGTTGTTGAGCCACCTCAGGTGTCTTGCAAGCAGAAGGGCCTGCAGGTGAAATGGCCTGGAAGCAGGAGCAACACCGAGCTGGCTCACATCTCTGACAGGAACCATCTGAACACTGCGGGACGGCACCACAAACCATAGAATCACAGAAAGGTTTGGGTTGGATGGGACCTTTAAAGATCATCTAGTCCAACCCCCCTGCCATTGGCAGAGTCATCTGCCACTAGACCAGGTTGCTCAAAGCTCCATCCAACCTGACTTGAAACACCTCCACGGATGGGTCATCCACAAGTTCTCTGGGCAACCTGTTCCAGTGTTTCACCACCACATCGTAAAAAGTTTCTTCCTTATATCCAATCTAAAACTACCCTCTTTCAGTTTGAAACTGTTGCCCCTTTTCCTGTCACTACAGGCCCTGGTAAAAGTTCCCTCTCCAGCTTTTTAATAAGCTCCCTTTAAACACTGCAAGACTGCAATAAGGTCTCCTCAAAGCCTTCTCTTCTCCAGGCTGAACAACTCCAGCTCTCCCAGCCTTTCTTCATAGCAGAGGTGCTCCAGCCCGCTGGCCGTTCCCGTGGGCCTCCTCTGGACCCACTCTGATAGCTCCCTGTCTGGTGCTGGGGACCCAGGGCTGGAGGCAGTGATCCAGGCGGGCTCTCACAAGGCAGCGGTGCATACAAAGCCGCCGCCGCCACGGGACAGGCACCCGGACTCCCTGGCACAGGCTGGCAGTGGATGAGCCGGAGAAGGGCCGGGGGGGCACAGCCTTCAGCAGCGAGGAGCATCCAGCGGCTCCTGCTGCGGCAGCCCAGCCCGGCCCAGTTCCGCTCCCGGCGGCGCCCCCGCCCCGGCCCCGGCCCCGGCCCCG
>VYZW01026745.1:0-25433 GCA_013401315.1 Balaeniceps rex
TTTTTTGTTATTTATATGATATTCTTGTGCATGAGCAGATTACCCTGGGATGGTGAACCTCCCTGTGCTGGCTGGTACTACCCTGGGAGTCTGTAAAGCCCCAGCTGCCAGGGAAAGGTTTCAGGCAGAAGAGCTAGGCAGCGACTGAACTGAGGCATCTCCTGGACTAGGCCCCAGTCAAGTAGTTAGTTTTATTTTAATCTAAGTTACAGAACTAGGTAACTGTGCTGAGTCCTTCTTTGTGGTGCCAAAGTTCTTTCTTGGATGTAGTTCCAGGTGAGGTCCCGTGTCTCCTACTTCCTGTGTGTTGTGATCAGCTCTATTCTCTCAAGGACCATACCCTTACTGTTTCTACTTCATGATCTGCTCCAGAACAGAATTTCATGAAGTTGGATTATTAAATTTTCTTTCTGTTTTCAACAACTCTTTTCTGGCACTCACCTTATACTCAGACCTGTAGATCCAACTCTGTAGAAACCTGCAGAAACATTTTTAAGAGATGTCTGTGTCTGGTTGCTGGAGCCAGGACAGGAGCAATGAATGTTCCCAACACATGTGTCAGCACAATTCATTTCTCCCCAGCAATCAGCTGTATAATCTGGACATAACCCAATTAATCTTCCCTGATGGGGCATTTCCTATTCTGGTTTTCCATTAACTTTCTAAAAGGTTATTAATCTATCTGATCCTTTGTTTAGTCCCAAAACAGCTTGAAAAAGAGCTGTCTTGTTTTTTTTGACTATGTTACCATGGTCGTTGGTTGTTTCAGAGCTTACGGAGAATTCCACAGAGGAGAAGTGCTTAACTGGACTACTGGCATCAGTGAGATATTTGTGTATTTGAAGGATTCATTTACAAATGCAAGGGGGACTGCTCTGAAAGCCGTTTTAATCAAAACAAGATTGACAGGCATGAGAAACTTGTGGTAAATGTGAATGGGAGAACATGAGACGGCCTCTTTACACATCAGTTGTGGTTATGATGCTTTCTGTCATACAGCTTGAGTTATTTTTTTCTTTTCTGCCAGCATTACATGTTTAAATTCCAGCAGGACAAATGGGCTATGATTTGTGCAAGTATGGAAAGGACTATTTGGACTGAGAATAAAGTGATTTGGTGATGGAAGGTGGCAGGAAGCTGGGGATGGTGTGTATCCTGTTGGATTTGGTCAGAGATATCTGTCATCAGTAAAGGAAGGCAGACATCATGTCAAGGTTAGGCACAGCAGACAGGGGGCTTAAGTTTGTGTTTTGTGGATATATTGGGTATTTGTTTGTTTTGGGTTTTTTTTTTCAGTTGCGAAGTGATTATCCTGGATTAAAATTATGGTGAAAGCACGGGTCCATAGTAACATGTTTTTCACAGACTGAGGAAGGAAAGATGTCTGTGCTGTCATTTCAAGTTCACATGCTGCATGCGTTATAATTTAACATAAGCAACACTGTTACTGAGTCAGACTGATGGTTCAGTGGCTTTTGGTTTGACATAGGTGGAATTTGTCATTGTAAGATACAGGCACTACAGAGGTATGCCTTCAACTCCCCCACTTGCAGTAAATGCTTGGATCTCTTGTCCTTCATCTGGCTCCTTTATGCTGTCCATTTTAAAGGGCCAAAGGATCACCAAGGGTTTCTGATAGGTCAAGGAATCCACTGTGCAAGCCAGCTCCAAGGATTGTCCCTCAAGTCCTTGGCTGTCAAAGGAACAGTGCTCTGAGTGCTGCAGATGCTCTGGGAAATCCCTGTGCCCATGGGGAAGCCTAGAGCATTGGCCGCTGTCTTGCCCTGAGGGCCGTTTGCTGACATTGGAGGCCTGTCCTTCCTGTAGGCTAGCTTTGAGAGGAGGACAAAGCTGCTTGAATTTCCTCCTCTTTGCCCTCATTATTTGCATTTTCTGTGCTGCCAAAGGTATTGCTTTTCAGTAAGATGATAGCTCATGTCATCTTGCATGCAGGAGATAGACTTCCAGCTCATTGAAGTAGCTTTGACAACAGTCATCCTTGCAGTAAGAGCAGCAGTGCGTACCGGCTTCTGGCCCATCTCACTGTGGCTCTGTGGCACCAGCATATGCAAGTCTACCTCTTTTTCTTCCTCTTTCTGTGTCCTCTGTTCAGCCTGTTGGCTTTTTGGATCTGGAGTGCTCTCTCACTGTGTTAGCAAACATCTGGCATAATGACACCCTCATTTGTACTGGGATCTCTAGATACTATTATAGTAAAAACGTTTCTGTGTGTGCTCCTTTCAGTCTGGTCACCTGGAAAGTTCCATTTTTCCTCCTCATTAAAAAAAAAATCACTAGTAACGCTGCATCGATATGTAGCAGCAGAAACAACAACAGCCTCACTCCAGCAAGGCCTGATCTTTCCTTGCAGCAAAAACAATCAATTTGTTATCAGAATTGCAAATACTTGATAGCTGTAATAGCTACACTGAAGGAATTGATGGCACTAATAATGTTTTGATTTTTCTGCTCAGTTTTTCTAAAGCAAAAGAAAATGAGAATATCAGTGACACCCCCCCAAAAAAACCCAAACAACCAAACCCAACAACAAACAAACAAACAAACAAAAAAAAAAAGAAAAGAAAAGTCTAGGGCAAACAGAGGCAGGAAAGAATATTTGTTAGGAAACTGTCAAACACCGAAGGAGAATGGCAAAAGCCAACTGAAAGTTTCCCAGTATAATATACTAAATACTATAGCATAGACCAACAGGAAGGCAGCAAAACCTCTTATGTCCTTGGACTAACACTTCCTAGGTCAGCTAGAGAGGGATTACACCAGGCACTTTGTACCATAGGAGTGATGGACCTCACTCTCATACCCCAGAGTATCTATCTCGCACCTCCGTATCTATCTGTAGATACACATTTGTGAAAATCCAGCCCAAATTAAAGCACTTGCCTTTGGTGTAAAGTAAAAAAGTATTTCAAAATCTGGAACATCAGGGTACCCATTGACTGCATCCAGCAGGCAGAGAAGGGAAAGTACTTTCCCTTTAAGCTCATTCACTAAGTGATGATAATGTTAGACCATAAGAACAGAGCCAGACCATGGCAAGGAAGGACTAAAGCTTTAGTTGTTTCAGCTGGTGCCCAAGATCCTGAAGTGTCATTTTAATAACTGGACATGTCCTTTAGTTGTGAGATTTCCTGTCATTTTTTGAAGATATTTCCATTAGATCCGTCAGAGATAGAGTGCAAGTCCCATTTAATGTTGTTTTAGGAAGAAATTACTATATAATGTAATAGCCCAGGTACACAGGAAACAACTGCTGAGTAGAGAGATTTTGACTCCAGTTAGGTACTGAGTTAATTTACTTTTTTCTCTCGGTTATACAAACCTAAGAAACCTGTGGACCTTGCAGTGCAGGAAAAATATAGCAGTAAATCATCATAAAATCTTCACTTGAATTATGAACAATTCTGTGTTTTAACACAATCTACTACAGTAAGGCCTGCTTCTGACTGGGAGTTTTGGGATACTAACTTAATCCTAATATGTGATAGTAGTAATACATGTCTTACGGAGGCAGCAGTGACATTTTAATTTTCCAAATATAGATCAAATAACACTGGGTAAAAGAACCAGTGCATTTCACTTCTTAAATATGTTTTCTAGCAGAAGATGGAGTTTTACTGTCATTGTATGTACTTGAAAAAAACTAATGTTTATTTTAAAAGATTTGAATTGTTTTGAGATTTTTTTAAGGAAAAAAATGAATTATTTTTTCCAAATATTAATAAGTCATTCCTGTGAAGTACAAGACATTTCAGCCTCAGTAAACAAAATCATACCAATGCACTGAAGCATTTTTGTTTGTTGTTTGTAAACCAATTTTTTCAGTTTAGAATGTTCTGAATGAACACAAACATAAATGTTAATCTCTAAATTTTTCACACGAAATATTTTTTTTTCCTATACTGCTTTTTTCCTTGTCCTCCTTTAAGCATATTAAAAAGAAAATATTTCAATACTTAACTTTATTTTAACTGGACATATTTTGATAAATAACAATTTCCACTGCAGCAAACAGGGAAGTTGCCTGGCAGAATGCACCTCTGAATCAGTGATGGACAGCTGCATGCCCACCCTTGAAGCTGTAAACCTCCTGAAACCCCATCCCAGAAGGACACTTTTTGTCAGGTAGGTGCATATCAGGATCTTTGCTGTTATTGAAAAATCAAATGCCTGTCAGTTTTTCTCACTTTAGCTCATCTGTGTTTTGAATAATCTCAGCCCTCCGCAGAAAATGAAAACTATACAGTGATTAATAATGAGGTGTTTTAAGCTCACAAATCAGAAAGTTTAGTTCTAGGAAGAGCAAGTACTGACCAAATAGCAAACCACACATGTTTAACATAAAGGACCATGCCGGAAATGAGCCATTCCACTTAGACTTGTCAGCGCCATACCTCTCATGAACAACAGAGGTGCTCCTATCCAATCTTCCAAGATCTATATTTGTCACGTGCTTATTGCTGGTAGTATTTTGATAATGAATTTTGTGCTGTGTATACTTACGCACATTATTGGTCTTTCTAGCGCTCACATTTCCCATTTCAATACAGATTTCTGGTAATCTAAACCATAATCCAGTTACCAAGACTGCATCTGCCAGCCTCAAGATTACAGAAATGAAGATTTTGCAGAACTCATTAAACGTTTGCGTGGCTGAAAGAGTATGAACCAAACGTGTTTTGCAGAGAGAATTGTTTGGTTTTTTCCCATTACGTTTTTTAGGAACATTTTATTCTCTTCCAAGAATTCTTCCCGATGAGAACAGGAAAAAAACCTCATAGCTCAGAAGTGACTGTACTCTGCTTCATTGCAGTCTGACAATCTCGTGTCTGAGGTTTCCTCCCTCAGTACCATTTTCCCATTTTGCATTCACTTGTCTCACTGAAAAGTTGATTCTGAAATTCAAACCAGCTTCAACAGGACTCAGTGCACCGATGCTGGCCATTTTTAAAACTTCCCACGGACACTGCTAGATGATGTTTAACTATCTCAATGTGTCTCCCATTGCTGTAAGTCAGGAAGGTACATGTAGAGAATGACCTGGCTCAAGAAGGGCCATGGTGAAGTCTAATAGCGTCACTGACAGTAAGAAATCACTGTGGAGCTCTAGTGAGCTGCCAAACCAAGGGCTGCACTGTGATTCTTTTATAGCCAAATTGGGCTACATGGCTCTCGTGACTGAACACAATCCCACTTCTTGTGGCATGCTTCTTTCACACTGTGGTGTGAGCAGCAAAGAAGTTCCCCACTGCCTTATCACCCAGGAACTCATGCCACTGGGTCTGTGTCCTTTGCTTTGCTCTTCTGGGCTGAAGAGAAAAAGGACAGGATCTAAAAATGCTACCATCTCCTGCCAATCCGAGATATATGGATAGGTAGAAAAAAACCTGGGGTTTTTTGTGTGCATTGTATCCATACCTGTTTGCTTCAGGGGTGGCATTCTCAAAGGCTTGTAGTGACATTTGGGCTTGCATTCTCCTTGAAAACCAGTGCGGAGCTGGCTGAGAGTTTAATTTCTGCTGCTGTTTAAGAAAAACCTAGCTTTTATTATTTTATCTTAATTAAACACACTAAGGGCAATGCACTAGGTATAGCCTGCATGTCCTTCACATCTCCCATCAGTGCTCTGCAGCAGAGGCAGGTTTCTCTGTGCATTGGAATGGGGAAACTGAGGAAGAAGAGTGGAGGGACCTCCTGCCTCCTGGAGCCCAGGGGAAGAGGTGTGACAGCGCAGACTGCACATCTGCATGGCACCAACCCAGGGCCCAGCTTGCTGAGTTACGTATGCAGTACAACTTTGCTGAAAACCATGTCAAGAAGTTGGAGCAGATGTCCTGAGATGCAGATGAATGAGGCATTGGACTCTGATCTGCATGAGTCAAGGCAAAATTTTTCATCCCAGGCACACTGGGGACTTGAATGCAGCCTTCTGGCATCCGAGACTGGTGTCCTATACATCCTCAGGCTGTATAGAGTGCAAGGAGGCTGCTTCCCACACATGCAAAGTTATGCACAACACATGCAGGCCCCAAAGTCTTCTGCTCTGATACCAGGGAGGCTGAATACTCAGAGCTGTTGGCCTCCTCTGACTCTTGTTCATGCTTGTTTGTCTTGGGATTTTTAAGGCACCAATGTCACTGACGTGACAGGAATTAGCTGCAGGGGTAGAAAAACCCTAACAACTCATATTTAATAAATTGCAGTTTTCTTATGATGCAGAGTATCTTACAGTGCAATGAAATACCTCCCTTATTGGTCTGCTAGTCATTAAATAATTCCTCCAACTCAGTGTATGTCTTTCTGTTGCCAACTTGGAGACTTATATTGCTTTCTCAGTTAAATCATCGGCTCCTAATGATCCAGCTGAATTTTTATGCCCAACCTATCCCCCAGGAGACTTTTATATACACTGTAATGATACTGTTTGCTTGGGCACTGGCAGTTAAGTGTTCTAGCACCTCGTTTTACAGTCTTTGATACGTTTCTGAGAAAGAAAGCGCTTAGGCTATTTATGAGAAATCAGAAAGCCAGTTGTGTTAAGGCTGCAAACACAAAGCACATGCTCAGCTTTATTTAGATGCTCCAAACTTTACCTGAAATGAAAATTCATCCCTGTACTAGCTGGATTACATCTCCTTTGCCATTGTTATTGATGCCTTAGTGATGCCATTAGTGCAAGCAGCACGAGCAAAGGGACTGGGAGTTAGGCACTGGCAGCTGCATGGCACAGAGGGGGTGTCTTGGCTTGAGGGAGCCTGGAGGGCCCTTCACTGTGTCCCTTCAGCTTGCAGGCTCTTTGGGACATCTCCCACAACCTGCCTGCTGTACTTGATGCTGCATTAAGTGTGAAGCTGAACTAAAACAAGCAAATAAGCCATTTTAGGTAGATTATTTTTTGAAAAACATGGTGTTTCTGGACTGTCAGAAACAGAAATGCAAATATAAATTGAAAAAAAAAACCACACAGTTTGGATATTTTCAAAACAAAAGGTTGTGCCATTATGTTTCAAAATATTTTGATTTCAGCTTAAGGTTTCATTTATTTATTTTTAAGTTTAAAAATTAAACAAAGCAAGTTTTGGATGAAGCACAGTATTTTCTTACTTTTTGCATTAACCATTGAGGAGAAATATTTTTAGTGCAAAACTAATGGTTTTGTTTAGGATTAGCATCTTTCCATACACACTTGCACATACCAACATTTTCAGAGGGTTCCAGTCCAGTTACTGAACGAAAAAAAATCAATTACTAGCTGAGCCCTTGCTAGGAGGCACCAGCAAACTGGTCGAGGTGAGGGCAGCTTTCATAGCTTTGCTTGTTTCTTTCTCTTCTCACTTAGATTCTGGCTTGCACCTTGGGGCCAGGTACCTGCTGTGGGAGCACTGAGGCGTTGCTGGGTACCTCCTCGTTCTGGCAGGGAGGCCGTCCTTTACTTCTGCATCTGCTGAATTGCTTATCAGACTTTCTTCTTAGCATTGTTGCCTCTGACATATGGCACAGGGGTTATGCGTTCATCTTCCCTGCCATGAAGCATTCAAGGATAAGACGTCTACACTACCTAGTTGCTAGGTGTCACTGCAGCTGTCTTGGGGCAAGTGACCCGAGTACAACCTGCGTTTCTGCCTGTGGAGGGTTGGGTAGCAAGAAGCTGAGAATAGAGATCCAGACAGGCAGCCGAGGTGCAGTGGGTTGGATGTCCCTATGCTGCTTGTAATGGGGTTGGGGCAATTGCATTTCTCTCCGCTGTGACAGTCCCCTGCCAGCCTGGCCCAGTGACTGGCTTTTTTTTTTTTGAGTTTTCCACCACGACTCAACAGCTTCTGCATACAGCTGGAAACATTTTTCTTGCAATCCAGTGTTATAAACCTGCAGGCTGTAGTCCAAACCAGGTAGATAATGTTGTTCCTCTTTTTGATTTCAGATGTGTCTGTTTCATTTTTGGGATATGTACTATGCAAAAAGAGATTTTTTTTTTTTTTTTTTTTTTTTAAATCATTGACATGACTTGCTTCTTCTTTCTGAGCACTGAGATCATTGTACGAGCTAAATCTCTCTTTCAAAGGCTGAATTCCTGCACACCAATGCAATTTAGTGTGCCCATAATTTTGAGGACCTACTTAAGGTGTGATGGCATAAGGTATTAACTGAGGAAGACGGCACAGTTTTAGGGAGTCATGTTTTGTTTCAGGACAGGAACATATGTGCTGTGTGCATGTAAAAAAGTAGTAATTGGTGATCTCTGCAGGCAGCAGGATTGAGATTTCTGTGAAAAATTTAAATTTCTTCTTAAAACTCATTATTTCCCCTTTCCTTGTGTTATAGTTTGTGCTCTTCATTTACTTGGTAGAGTTCCTTGGTGTTTTGAGAAATGCTGTGTAAATAATAAGCTAACGATTCCTATTCATCTAGTCTTGTTCATGCTGTTTGAGATCATTAGGCAGACACTGGGCCCCCTCCTACCCGTGTCAAATTGCTGTGTGATTTCTAAATAATGATTTTGTGTCATATAACTTAGGTTAACAGAAACTCCCGGACTGCAAATATAATACTAATACTTTGTATTTGGTGTTGTAAACATGTGTCATGAAAGCCTGCCTTATGTAGTGCAGTCTCTCTCATGTTGGATTTGCAGATCCTAGATGATTTGCAATCTCTGTATTACAACATCTAGGACGAGATTTTGCACAGCATCAGTGCCGTGCTAGTTCCTATTAAAATCAAAGGGAGTTTTTCCACTGGCTGCAATTAAAGCAGCTGGGCCACACCGAGCCATAGGGTTAAGGGCACATCCTTCCAATCACAGGTAACTCAATCAAACCTGTTTGTACTCTTGTTTGTTTACTTTTTGAATGGATACCACATGCAGCTGCAGGGGAAAGAGCAAAGCAAGTCAATTTGATCATCTCCTGTCACTGTTTGCAGTGACATAACAGTTTATATTTATTGGCAGGAGAGGAAAATTTTGGGATGTGAAGTTATGCCTATCGCAAAATACCTTTTTAACTATAACACAACAATTCATTAAGTTGAGACCTGAAGTCATAAATTAATAACTCTAACCCAGAAACAGCCAGAGGAGCCTGCTCAGAGGCTTGCAGTAGTATTTCTCCATCTGGACTGAAGTAAGCTTTCAAGCTGAGGATGTGCAGCATGCTTCATTCCTCTGATTATTCAGATACCTACAGGTAAACTTTCCAGACTTAGTGGGGTTGGGGAGGGTAGGATTTGCCAGGCAGGGAAAAACAGTCTAAGTTTTTTTTGAGATCTCCTTTCTTGGGAATGGCAAACCTTAACTCATGGGCACAGAAACAGCATTTCTGTGAAAAGGAGGTTGCTAAAACTATGAGCTCTTCCGTTTGAAAATGCCTTAAGTTGACTTCTGCATATACATGCAGTTTCACGCATGAAGCTGTAGGTGACAAATAAGGTGCGGGCCTATACGCTTCTGAAAAATCTGAGTCACGCTGTTTCCCAAAAGCGTCAGTAACGTTTTGTTGTCACTATCAGATCCAGCCTTTAGTGAATGTTTAGCTGTACTGTCATCCAGGGGATGGAGGGGATGTGGGAATACTGAGCAGTGTCTCCAGCTCAGACTAAAGGTACTAAAAAATACTAGGTGATTAAAAAAAGAAATAAATATGTTTCTTAGGGCAACCCATGATACCTTACCAACTGGTGACCAATATAACATGGCAGCATGTGTCCATCTGCTCCTGTATGGCCTATACCATATAAGAACATCCTTGCCAAAATTATACATTCAGAAATTGGTGCCATAGGCAGATGGGGGCCTGCCTGCTCCCTGCCTCTCAGCAAGCCAGGAGAAATACTGAAAGCACAGTAGAGCCATAGACTACTGCAAAAGCAGATGATGGGAGGTTTGTCGAAGGGTGTAAGCAGGCCAAGGAAAGGCAGCTGTCCCTACTGAAAGGTGGCAGGTCCCTCAGCCACACTTACGAGCAGTTTCCCAAGGATGTGAGGGTCATGTGGCTGGACAGGCTGTTTGCCTCTCTGCGTCCTCAGCAGCATTTGAATTTTCTTGCCACTTAGAACCAAAGTTAGCTGAAGGGCAGGGATTGTAAAATAAAATGTTCCTAAAACATACCTGAGAACTCGTGATGTGGTGGAGGAGAATGACATCCAAATTGATGCCTCCACAGTGGAAAAGAGGGCAGCAGGAGCCCAGCTACTTTAATTAGGCACTGGAGAATCTGTACGGGAGCACGCTGCAGGAAACCAGGCTGCATAGTTCACAGACTACGTGTTATTAACAGGCTAGCCTGCAGGGGCTCTGGGCTTGCAGTGAAAGTTTGTTTATAATGCAGCACATTCTCCCACTCTGCTGTAAAGGAAGTCTGGATGGGGCTTAGAAACCAGATTTAACTCTTTGCTGGGGCCAGTCTAAGCTCAAAACAAAATACACAGTAAAGCCTGCCTCTGTTCTTCTTCTGACCTTGCCTGTTTGTTCTTACGGCTTTTCCTTGTCTCTGACCTGAAAATTGTTTCCTATGAGTTGTGTGGGTCACGCACATGCCTATGAATGTGATTGGATTTGTCAAGCTGTCTTGTTAGAACAAAAGAGTTCCTTCTGCTCGGGAACCCTATGATTCCCAACCCGATGGTAAGAGATAGGGCAGCAAAATCTCCCTGTAGGTGAAAGATCCTGCTGTCCTGAGGTTTTAGAGCTAATTATTTTATTTATATATAAATACATAAATATATATATACAGAAAAATATTGATTTGAATGTGCAGAGGGTAATCAATCATGCCAGCTTCCGTAATCCTTTTGGATGAAACAAAATTAATTTTAATCTCTCAGTGTTTGTACGAGAGGGAGCAGTGGTATTTATTTGGCAGGTGTGTGGGCACGCTCTCTCTGAAGCACACAATAAAACAAAGCATAACAAATCTGTATTTACAAATCTGAGGAAGCCTGCACTGCAGTCAACATACTAAAGTTCTTTCAGCAGCACAAGAGATGATTTGCACTGAGTGCCTTAGCCCAGGTTTACTGAGACAGAGAAAGGTGTTGACATAATATGTGTTTGAAACATTGCTTACACTTTCTCACATGAAACTTCGGCTGTTTTTTTGAAGTTTGCCACATGCTGAGCTGAAGCAAAAAAATGCTTAAAAAAAATTCCTTGTCAGATGCTTTGCTAGATGAGAGAAAAGATAACACGTACAATATGCAGAGGACTGATTTCCACCCATTAAAATCTTAAGTTTACAGTCTCTTATTCACAGATTTAACTAGCAGCAGAAGATCAATATCAGAACTCTGCAAGCAGCATTAGTTGCTGTATGCTCTGGCTAAGCATAACGTGATTTTGCAAAACTCTTTGGGAGAAGTCAGGAGCTGGACTTCAAAGAGCTCTTTATTCAGTGAAGGTTGTACCGTTTAAGACTTAGAGAATGCTGCTTAGCAGTAAGAGGTAATTAGAAAGCAGAAGTAAATGCCACTGCTCCAGCACTATGGAAAAATGTAAAACGCCGTTGCTGTGTGCAGCAGGCTGCAAAATGAGGGAAACTGTATGGAAATAATGGTTCAGAAAATGACTGTGTTAAGGGATAATGGAAGGGAGGGCTGCTCCACCCTCTCGTTGCTCATGGTTTTGTCCTGAGGTCAATGGAAAGACAGGTGAAAGGGGGGAAGAGGTTTAAAGACCCTGTGTGTTCCCTTTGTAGGCAGGAGGAAACAGGAGGAAAGCATGCATACCCCCTGGGCAGGGGACAGCTTTCCCTCTTCTCCTGCTTAGCTGCTTTCTTTTCCCTGGAATCTCTTCATTTAATCTTTGAATTGAGGTTGGATATTTTCCATAAGATGTGCATCAGCTCCTGTAGAGATGAGGGGTCGGTAAAGGCATAGAAGGTCTATATTACTCACTTGGCCAGATGAGATGTACATGTTCTTTCGAAATATAATAGTTTCAGGTGAAAAAGTCTAGGAAAAAACTCCAGAGATAAAGAAATAGTGCAGATTGTGGCCCCCTGTTCCTTTTAACTAGCACAGCCAGTTTCCTGAGACTCAGTAATTCCTACAACTCCAATTTTCTTCCAGCAGAGCAAGGCCCACCTAAATCATGATCCAATTGTTTGCAGAAAGGATGGAGCTGAGGCCCATCAGGACTAAGGGAAGACAGCAGCAGTGTGTTGTCCCCTCCACATCCCCAGATCTAGATCCTAAATAGACAGTATGAAGAGTTAAAATCAAGTGGGCTGGAGTGACTGTTGTAAGGGGATTCTCTAGTCTGAGAAAGCAGGGAGAAGGGATGTCAGCAAGATGATATCTGCTTCCCTGGCTCTATTGGCTCCCTGTTGTGCTAATTTCCAGTGGAGCCAGGAGGCTGCAAAACCGGCTGGATCAGGCTCCCCGCAGCTCCTGTTGTCCAACAAATCAGTCCTAATGGAGAGCTAGGACAGAACGTTGTCTTAGTAATAGAGGCTTGCTCCTGGAGAGAGGGAGACAATTTACAGACAGGTAGGAAAAGAGCTAGAAAAGTTGCTGGCTTTTTGCCACCCTTCCATACACTTGCTGATGAAGCCAGAACAAAGTGAATGAAATTAAATCTCATCAGGGCCCTGCTCCTTTTAACTAACACAGCCAGTTCGCTGAGACCCAGTAGTTATGTCAACCCCATGGTTTTTTTTTTCTCTGAAGTGTACCAGGCCCACCTAAGGAGGGCCAGAAAGCCACCAGGCCTCTGAGGACATATTCAGATCTAGCTCCCTAAACTAGCCCAGCTTTTGCAAGGCAAGTCACTGCTTTCTCTGCACTCAACACCAAACACCAGAACATGTAATAAGTGACAACGGAGCTGATGGGAGTGCACATGCTATCCTGTGTTACTAATAAGCGATCAGAAGAGCTTTGCTCCTGATTTGCAGTCAACTTTTATATTAGTCAGAGGAAACAATCTGGACAAAGATTTGGGTGCTTGTTTTACATCCTTATGCTCATTCCCCACCATTTGTAAGGCCTCTGTATTATACAAAAGAGGTAAGTAGTGCTTCTATTTTCTCCCCACACAGCGAAAAATAGGATTGCCCTGGTGCCCTTGAGGTTTCCCAGGTCTAACTAGACTTTTATGGGGAAGGAAAGACAGCCAAGTTTAGTGACTTCTGAGAGCTCCTCCATCTAGACAGCCTTTTGAATAAGGTCTTTGTATGTGTCAGAGTTTGCATGACCTATCTTGCTCTTTGGATCCTTCAACTTTAAATATCCTACATCAAAAGCTATGTGAAAGTTACTGAGTACCATCTTGTGTGGCTTAATTTATCTGTTTTATTTTGGTCTAAGTTTAAATGTTCGCAGGTGTTTAAGTCAGTTCAGCTTTGGTCCCATCTCTTGCTGTGACTCCCATGCGAATGTTGCTTTGCTGGAAATCTGTTCTTTTTAGTGCTTTGGCTACACAGGTGACAAAACAGACATAAAGCGTGACACCGTCCATCAGTCCAGCCCAGCTCTACCTCTTTTGGGTTTGCTAAGCCTGGTTGCCATTGCTGAGTGACTTGAAAGTGCTAAAAAGAGTGATTTTTCCCTCNTTCCTTTTGAGCACTGCATATTTATCGAGGTCCCTTTTATTTCCTTTGCATTGCACAGAGTACCGCAGCTTTAAATTGCACTATCACAGGTGACAGCTGCGCCTGATTCAATTGTAGAGGAATGTAAATAAACCTCTATATTTCAATAGAGTAAAAATTATGTTACTATTTTTCACAAATAGACGAGAAGAAAAGCATGCTTATTTATCACAGTGCAAAGATACTTGTACAAGTTTACAGCTGTTCTTCTGCAGCATGGCTGCTTCCATCCACTTGCCCTAATTCAGTCTTTGAGTCCTTCTGTGTTGAAGCAGAGCACGCAAGTCACCTAACCTCCGCCCCTGCAAGTGTGGCATCTATTCTAAGGTAGGTGTCTTGGCTTCCATGTTCGGCAGAGATCATTGCACCTTGCAGACCTGTCTCTACAGAGATCCTGGGCAGTAGGCTTAGAAGATGAGTCAGATTGCTCTCTGCCAACATTAGCAGCTAGGATGGGATCCATGTCCCCAAATCTTTGGTTTGCTGGTTGCATAGGAGTAGGCAGGTGAGTTCAGGTTCAGGCATAGACTCTTCTTAAAAAAAAACCAAAATTCTACTGAATGAAAGAGGTTGGGACTGTTTCATGACCTGTCATTGTATACTTGAATACAGAGATTCAGTTTGCCTGGGGACCTGGCAGGATTTGGCTTTCAAAGAAAACTTTCTGTAAAACATGCTGGCTTTCATGTTTGCTTTTTTGAGGTTTTTTCTCCTGATTTCCTCAGTCAGAGGTAAGTGGGTTGTCCTTATGCACCAGGAAACAACCTCTGAGAGGGACACTAGTACTGAAGCCTGAAAATACATACGCTTTCCCTGTTCAGAAAGAGAAATATAATCCAGAACAAATCACTAAAGCAACAGTCAGCTCTATTCTTGAATCCGATTGCAACCTAAGCTGCGAGGAGCAGTGGAAATCTGGTAGTTTTATTTGCAAGGATCCACTAATGTGGAAGTAGTGAGTATGTGACTGCGCCAGGAACGGGAAACTCTAGGACCTGAAACTTTAATCAGTCCTAAGGCTGTCTGCAGAGTTTGCTGTTTCTTGTAGATCCCAGTAGCAGGTGCTTGCCACTTCAGGTGTTGAGTAAAGCGGTATTGAATGAGTCCAAGTGGCTTGCTTTCACCTATATGCTGTTACTGTGGAGAGGTTCTTGCTGGTAAATTTTTAGCACTGAATGATGCTCATGATTTGTCGTCTCTAGCTAGACACATGGCTCCTGTATTTGCAGGTCCCACAGCTGAAGGAGCTGCTCTTTTCAGGCTTCCTGAGTTGCGGCCTAGCACTGTGAGCCTTTCTGCGGCATGGGACCTGAGAGTAGGTGCCAGGTCTTGGGAGACCAGACAGTTAGATGGTAAATTCAGCCATCAGCTCCGACAAAGTTCTAGAATAGCATTATTATAATAAAGTTTTAAAATATTCCTGTATCACTTGAATGGATTTTTTTCATCTTGCACTTTGAGAATAACCTCTGATCTTCTGTGGAAATTCATCTAGCATTTAAATGGAGTCTACATGTTTCCCTTGGACATACAGTTTTGGCTAGAGCTTTCTGAAGAAAAATAAAAATCAGACAAAAGGCCCTTATCCTGTGATAACAGCTCTGTTTTAGTGATGTCTTTTAATTATGTTAGCGGGCTGTGTAAACTTAATTGCATTAGAGGCTGCTAATTATCTGATTAGGAAATGCTTGGCTGTAATAGCTTATTTTAATGAATTGACTATGTATGCATATGATTTTTAGTTGTTTAGCTGTTACTTCAAATTGTTAAACTCTCTCAGATGCATTCTGTCTTTTAATTTTTTTTATTTTTTTTATTTTTTAAATCTAATATGTGAAACATGAACACATCTCTCTTGATCCTGAATGGTTGCATATATTTTGCTGCTTGTGCCTACCTGTAAGTGACCACATCTCTGTTGTCATCCATGCTTGTTCTGGTGGTTTGGGGTTTTTTTCCCCTTCTTCCTCTCCAGCACATTTGTTTCTACTAAGTGATCCATTAGGACCTGAGAGCTTTTATTTAGAAGCTGAATTGTATTTAAGTAGTCCCAAGAAGGAGACTGGGTGGTATTCGCTTCTCAGAACTACCTGAGATAGCTGTAAGGGTTGACAGAAACTGCATGAGAAAAGAAGATGGCACAGAGATAGCATCTTCTGGCTAACGAATTTCAGAGGATCAGGTCCTTCGGGTCATCTTGCAGGCCTGGATTGTTTGGCTGAATGAGGGCTGTCACCTCCAGCCTAGGGGTCATGGCCAAGTCATACTGTGAGAATGAGAAGCAGAGATGTGAGCCTGACCAATCTCATTTCACCAGCTGCTTATGCTCGTTCTTGGGAATGCATTGAATTATAAATCAGTAAGTAGATTCGTGGCCAGGAACATTTCTGAACAAGTGTCCAAGCTAAAGCAAGGTGTTTGTTCACTTGGTTTCAATTGATTTTCAAGGAGTGATGTCCTAAAACACTTCTTGCCCTTTTGAGAACTTTCTGAATGCCAGGGGGATTTTGGAGTCATTGCAGAAATGATGATAAAAGAGATGAGATGAAATGAAAGAAATTTGAGATGCTTCTAACTCCCCTATTCATTTAACCTTTCAGAAGTGGCATATGAGCTACCCATATGTTTTTGAACTTACGGAAAACATAAAAATACTTTGGCATAGACCGAGAATTTTTCTCCATACTTTATTTAAGATAACTTTCAGTCTTGATTTTTCAGGGCTGGTAATGCTGAACAAAATCTGTGCTCAGAAAGTGAAATATAATTGCCTCATGCAGCAGATTTTTTGCCTCTGATTAGGAGCCAGAGTTGGTTTAAAGCCTGGCTGTGCTGCTCAGAAGTAGCAGCAAAGTAATGATAGCAACTGGAAATTCATCTTGATGCTGAGAAAACTGTCTCTGGAGAGATGATGATATGTATGTACTTGAACATACTTTGATGTTTTGGTACCTGAGGAAGGCTGACTTCTTGATCTGTTGGTGCAGGAAAATTAGTGGTGGAGCTTCCCAGTTGTGGTTTAGACTTGTTTACGTGCCCAGCTCTTGCTTTGAGTCCTGTATTCCTTTACTGTGCATTTCCTCTTGGATGCATCCAAAGTGGGTTTCTGAATATTGCTAAAGCAAAGCAGTCCTGCTCATTAAACAGGTGGATAAGACACACATGCTGTTGAATAAGACCTGTGTCATCCTCCCACCTCCCTCCAAGACTTCCCTTCTTAATAGCAGTGCCCAGCAGAGAGAGTCTTGCTTCCTCATTTTGGGTTTGTTTACTCCAAAATAAACCATTCTGTTTACTTATCCCCTGCAGTATCTAACTCTTACAGTTTGCTGATGACTAAATGAAACCTCTGACCCCTTTCATCTGCTTCAAGAATGAAGTGGGAACCTCTCCCTCCTCCTCACCCAACTAGTGTTGCAGGGCATTTAGCCCACGTGGTCTTCCAGCAGCAGCCAGTAGGAAGATTTTTCCGTGCCCAGTAGTGCTGGGAGCCTTGTGGTGTTGGGAGGTGGGAGAGGTGTCGTCATGCTAGGGCTGAGTGAAATGCTGTGGCATCAGTTCACAGGATCTCTGGTTGAACCCTGCCTGGCTTCCCTTGCATCTGACTTTATGGCTGTGATTTTTCTTGGATGTTTTTTCTCTTGAAGTCAAACACTTACATAAACTCCTGTCCAGTCTGTCAGCTAGGCGTTTTATTTGAAGCAAATGAATTAACAATAAGCATTTAGCACGTTTCCCTCCTTCACCAGATTCATAGCTGTCTTTCGGTGGCCTCAAACCTGGCTTGCCACAGGTTCTTGGCTCAGTAGGAAGGCAGGAGCTGGAAGAGGGCTGCCAGAAGCAGGTGTGGGCAGCATCAGAGATCCAGACAGTTCCAATGAGTGCTTCAGAGCTTTGGCCTCATGGGACAATCTGGGGCTTGAAAAAGCGATGGCATCTCTGTCTTGTCAAGACCCAGGGGCCTCTGTGGTGGATTAGGGGTCAACCTAGAGTATTCTCTATGTGTGAGAGACTTTGATCAGCAGTCATCAGTCAGCAGACAAATTGGAGATCAGATACAGAAAAGAGATTTCTGAAATTGAAGGAGGAATACCTGAGGACAGGGAACTAGGGGTGGCTTATTTTAGAGGCAGGTAGTGGTAACCGGGGATTTAGCAGTTGCTGAGCATTTTTAAATGGGTCAGAGCAGTGAATCCAGATGCTTCGAGGAACAGAAGGTGTGTGAGATGAATGTCATCTTCTCTCACCTGCCTGGCCTAGGACAGCAACCATAGGCCTACAGACAGGCTCTAATGGCAAAGGATTAGGGCAGCTGTGAAAAGCAGCTGGGCTAACATGTTAAACACAGGGGCTTTGAATTGCTCCTTGTGGCAGAGGTCAGGGTGGTTTTGCCTTCAAGCAGAAGGATCTCCAGGCTCCTGCTGAGGTTCCCTGAGCATACGTGATCTCAGGTCTGGAGAAGGGCTGGTACAGCCCGGCGCTCTGTGGAAGGCCACCAGCGCGCATTCTAGCCTGGCTGCGGGATGGTGCTGAAGGGGTGAGCTGCACAAGCAGGGAAAGCTGGGGACAGAAAGCACCAGAGGAGGGGAAAAGGAGGGGAAAGCCAAGAGGCAGAGAAATACGGCTAGAAAGAAGGGGTTAAGGTACAAGTTACTGCTCTGTCTTCTGTCACTCTCTGAAGGGCTTGCAGAGAGCAATTAGGAACTGGAAAGCAAACCTCTGTCCTGCTGTAGTCTCAGCTTTTGCTGCCAGGTGCTGCAAGTAAAAGCAGGCACTGCCACTTCATATTTAGTTGCTGCTTGGTGAATAAGGCTTTAGTGTTTTCTTTTTTCCCTTGTTGCCACCTCCAGTGTCTGCAGGTGGAAGAGCCAGAAGAAATAGCTTCAGAAGTCCCTAACATGACAGCCCTGCAGGGCTGGTGATAAGAATTAATCTCAGGCATACTTCTTTTTCTTCTGCTGCCTTTGGAGGGAGGGGGAAAATAAGGGAAAAGGTGTGTGAAGATTCTCTGAGACAGACTCTTCTGCTTTTGGTTTGTTTGTTTTTTTTTTTTTTCCTAAAGGATTAGTGTGGATATTAGCTGTCTGATGGGAGAAAGAATATAAATGGAGAGGGAAGGAATTACTGTGGAGTTATTTATTTTAGGGAAAAAAGAAAAGAAATATTTTGATGGTTCTTTGTGGTTTGCTCTTGGATGTTTTTCAAGGGAGTGGCACAATCTATGGTGCCAGATTATGCAGGCACATCAAAGAGTTTTTCTAATCAAAACAAAGCTTGCTTCAATGCTTTACCAAGATTGCACAGCATAAGCACGTAATGACAAGTAAGTATAGACACTCGCTGTGATGAAGGTAGCCAGCAAACTTTAATTTGCTGTATGGATTTGCATGGCTGTGTTGAATATTATTTCAGTCTTCAGAGATGCAGTTATTATGACTATTCCCCTCCCCAGTATCTGATAGCATTAATGCCAAGATTAACTTTCCCTTTTCCTTCCTAACAAAAAAGAGATTGATGTAATAAAAAGCAAATTAATATAGGCTGCTAAATGGGAATAGCTAGCTATAAATATCCAAAGCATTTCCTGTTAATTACAGTTTTGAGGCTTGACTTGAAATTTTCTGGTTTTCCTTCTAAAATATTAAAAAAACTGACAGTGATGGGCTGGAAAAGAACCCTAAGAGAAGTGCTGCTACTTTTCATTAATTTAAGACATGTTTTTTTCAGTATAAGATTTTCAGAGTTTAAAGATTCAGGAACTTAGATTCCATGGAGCCTGTGATATCTGGCCTCCCATGTTGATGAGGTGTAGGTGAAAAAGCTGCCTGAAAAGTATTTGTAAAAAGGTAGTTATAGCCAGTGCAAAGATAATAGTTTTGGAAGAAACAAATTATCTGCCGCTGTTGAAAATATGATTAATCATGTAGAAATAGATGGGAAATTTGCATGCTATGAAAATCGCAGATCTAATTTTTTCCCAGAGGATATATTTAAGTATAGCTCCATTGACTTTAATAGAGTTACTTGACACTTCAGAGTAGTGTCAGAGAGAGGACAATTGAACCCAATTTCCTTAGAGTAAGCAAGTGCAGGAGAACTTATGAATCAGCATTTTTTTCAGATTTTGGCTTTGAAATTGCAGTTTCACATATCCATCTCAAACATAACTTTTTAGACTTATTTGTATTTCTCTTTATGGTGAAAGGCAATGAAAAGGCAAGATGTTTTGTTGAAATTGGTAAAATACAAGGTTTTCGCACTTTTTCACTGGCTGCAACTTGATACTCAGGATGATGTCCTTGAGTCCTTCAAGATGGGGTGTGGTTGGCACAGCCACAAATGCAGCGTAGTGATGCAGACCCCAAAATGATAATCATGTGTGGGTAGCTGACATGGGCCTCAGGACAGAACTTACAGGGGAATTTGTGATCTTGTTCATGAGTGCAGAACAGTTCCTGACTTCCAGCTTCCATAAAATCACCCTGATCACCATTGTCTGGCGTCCTTCTCAGTGTAACGCGCTGGGCTGCAGGCTACACCAGCATTGTGCTGGGCTGCTCTTACTGTCACCCAAGGCAGTGGTTAACCTTGTGGTAATTGCAGCCATCCATCCTTCTAGTGCCACTGTTGCTTACAGCATGGACATTGTTCAGGAGTATGGTTTGCCTCAAGTTTGATATGAAAGAGCTGCTTGTTATCATTTGAGTCCTATTGTTGCTGAAGCTGAGGCACTTCAGTTTGAGATGGCTCCAGAGACATGGGAGAGGAGGGGAGTGTCAGCTTTCTCACTCTGTTTAATTGTTTGGCTTCATGTAGGGATGAATGCTGTCATGTGGGCACAGAAGATAACGTGCTTTCTGTGCGGACTAAACACAACTATTAGGCAGCAGGAGGAGGTCAAGCATCCTGATTCTAAATCCTTGATGGTGAGAAAAATCTCCATAAACCTGGATATTTAACACAGGTGGAGCTCTATGCTGCTCTAGCTCTGTTGTCATCACTCCTCATGTAGGGGAGCAGGAGGAGGGTCAGGCTGATCATTGGTCTTTTGTGTCTTGGTCAATGTACATTTCTGCTTCACTGAAATGTTTTGTTAAATGAGAATCATCTTTTAACTGCCCTTGAGATTAATGCTTATATTTAGCCTGGTTTTTGTTTTATTACACAACATCTAATGAGGTGCTGCACTTTGAAATATCTTGAAACACAGTGCAGTAAGCAAGGAACAGTTTTGTGCATATGAGACAAAAGGCAGGTCTTTGCTGAAGTTGCAGACAGTCTCAGCCTTCTTTTGTTTGGTTTATTCTAAGAAGTTTTGGGTGTGCGCTGAGATGTCAGTGCATAACTTTGTGAATTTGATTTATTTTTTAAAAACTTCTTGTAGAGGTAAGTAAATAAAGTTTCTATTTGAGTTAGGCCATTTTTCTTAGGTCGAATTGATTTGTTTCAGAAAACAACATAAAAAACCCCAGACCACGTGTACAACTAAAGTAAAATTCATAGTTTCTTATGCATATAATGATTGGAAACTCCTCTGTCCCTTGCTAGATGTTTCATAAGAAACTTGAAGGCAGGGAGAAATGACATTTGTAGACCTTTCAACCAGATCTCAAACCTGAAGGCTTTTAAGAAAACAGGGCAGTTATGACATGAGGTTTGCATACATGACCATTATTTTAGCAACACAAAGAGAACTTTTAAAAGGTATAAAATAGGGATAGGACTCTGTGATTTGTTTTCACAGCAGTAAAAGATTTCCAGTGGAGTTCTAAAGGGTTTGTGCTGGGATCAGTGCTGATACTCATTCATATTCATCTATTCTTTCTCAATATATTCATAAATGATCCGGAAAAGGGGCAAATTGCTATTAAGGGCATGAATTAGTGCCATCAGCAAACGTTATTGACCACAGTAAAGATGAAGGCTCATTGAAAAATTATGGAAGGACCTTATGAGACTCAGTGGCTGGGCAATAGATGAGCAGATCAAATTACGCATAGATAAATGTTAAGTGATGCATGGTGGGGAACAATCCTAGCTTCACGTATTATATGATGGCTTCTGGACTGGCCATTAGTCCCTTGGAGGTAGATCTGGGCTTATGACAGAGAGTTCCCTGAACACATCAGCTGAGAGGTCAAAAAGCAGAGCAGTATTGGGAAAATTAAAAGTAGAAAAGAAAGGAATACAATATCATGGTGTTGTATGAAGCTGTGGCCTGCTTGCATCTTGAAAACTCTGTGTGGTTCTGCTCCCTTCATCTCAAAAAACATGTGGTGCAACTTGGAAAAGATTCAGAGAATGGTAGTGGCCCAACAGAGGTGTCGAGGGAATATGATGGTGGGTAACAACACTGAGTGGTATGGGAGGAGTGTCACGAATAGGATTTCTGAATCCTGCTAATTATGTTAATTTGTCGTGAATGGTGACTTTACACAATTTGATTTAGTAGCAGTTTAGAATTTACTAGTGACAAATCGCAGGATTTGATTTTGATATTTTAATAGCACTCAATCATCAGTTGATCAACAAAGCTATTAGACAAAATTAATCAAAACAGCGACTTAAAGATTCGAAGATGGCAAGGTTCACTCTATTACTACATGGAAGAGGCACACAAAGGAATAATAAATCACATTCGAATTAGAAGGATTTGCAGGGAGATCGTGGATGTAGGGGAATAAGGAGAACCCTCCCGTTGAGTCACGAGATTCAGAATAGACCCCCTTGCTTTCTAAACTCCTGCTCAGAGAGGAGCCTAGGTGCGGCTAGGTCCAATCTTAGTCTCAGAGTTGGTCAACGGTTTATGGGAATAGAGGGATCATGGGTGCGGGGGATAAGGAGGACCCTCCCGTTGAGTCACGAGATTCAGAATAGACCCCCTTGCTTTCTAAACTCCTTCTCAGAGAGGAGCCTAGGTGCGGCTGGATCCAATCTTAGTCTCAGACTTGGTCAACGGTTTATGGGAATAAGGATTTTATATATATATATATATAGCGGCAGTATAAGACTCACTTTGCAATTAGATCATACATGTACAGACTACTTAAATTGATTTAGGCATGCATACACACAGACATGAATATATATAGAGATAGATTTATATACATATATATAAAGAAAAAAAAAAAAAAGAAAGAGGTATACCTGTTAAAAATTCCCCTCGAGTTCAGTGAAATATTCACGTCAAATGTCTTGGCATTTCTCAACGGGCGAGGGTTGAGCCTCAAGGAGTGAAAGGTTTCAGCCCAGGCTCCACTGTCGGTCTTCGGCAGTGGACCTCCGATTTTAGCAAACTTTAAGTTTGCTAGCTCTGAGAGGCGTCCCACTCAGAGGGAGATGCTGGCCACAGCCCGCTGCAGTCCAGGAGAGCTCAAAGGGCCTCACTTGGGACTGCTGTTTTATAGGATTGTGAGATGATTGGCTTTAGTCATAAATTTCCATCCGAGCCACAATCTGGGTCGGTAATTAGCGGAATTCTAGCAATGATGGTACTGCTCCACTCGGTTACAAACCAGGTGAGGTTTGTTTCAAGGCTGTCAAGGGATAGCTAATTGCTCCCACTTCCTGCGTCAGCCATATGGGAGTTTCTGATAAGGACAGTGCCACTCTCCTCCTCAACCATGTAGGAGTTTTTGGTACAATTAAGGGGCGCTTAACTGACCAACTCACTATATGAAGGTTGCGGTCTTGGCAGGAATTCCTGAGGTCATAAAGCAGTCGGAGAGAGAAAGTTGCGGGGGGGGATGCACCACCACAAGGAGTGACAGGGATCAGTTAAGTACAGTCTCTTTCAATACAAGAACCTATGGGCCAGGTTCTAAAGAAACAAAAATAGTTTTCATGTGAGGTTTATTTACACTCTAGAAGTCTTTATAACAGGGTGTTATGAATGCTGAAAATGCCATTGTTTCTGTGAAAGACTGGATGAGTTCACGCAGGAGGTAAATGGTTCCCCAGAGTCCTAGGGCAGGTTTGTTGATGGGGCGGAAGTACCAAATACGACTGATCTGTTCTTACCCTTTTACCTAGGTGTCTGCTTTTGGTAGCTGGCTGAGATGGACCTTTGGCCTGACCCAGCGTGTTACTTTTATGTTCTGAAGAGATGGACTGCATAGTCTCTCTAATATTTACAAATTCTTACTGCTTCAGAAACTGAGGGCAAGAAATATAATTTTATCTTCCTTCTCTCTAAATCGGAAAGATGTGGATTTGATGGGTAGACTATTCAGTGGATTAGGAATTGGCTGAATGGTCACATCCAGAGAGTAGCGGTCAACAGCTCAATGTCCAGATGGAGATCAGTGACAAGTGGTGTCCCTTAGGGGTCCATATTGGGACCAGTACTGTTTAATATCTTCATCAATGACATAAACAGTGGGATCAAGTGCACTCTCAGCAAGTTTGCAGATGACACCAAGTGTCATTGAGTGGTGCGGTTGACATGCCTGAGGGATGGGATGCCATCCAGAGGGACTGGACAAGCTCAAGAAGTAGGCCCATGTGAACCTCATGAGGTTCAACAAGGCCAAGTGCAAGGTCCTGCACCTGGGTCGGGGCAACCACCGGTATCAATACAGGCTGGGGGATGAAGGGATTGAGAGCAGCCTTCAGAGAAGGACTTTGGGGGGTACTGGTGAATGAAAAGCTGGACATGAGCCAGCAATGTGTGCTCACAGCCCAGAAAGCCAACCATATCCTGGGCTGCATAAAGAGAAGCATGGCCAGCCAGTCGAGGGAGGTGATTCTGCCCTTCTACTCTGTTCTGGTGAGACCCCACCTGGAGTGCTGCATCCAGCTCTGGAGTCCTCAGTACAAGAAAGACGTAGATCTGTTGGAGCATGTCCAGAGGAGGGCCACAGAAATCATCAGAGGGCTGGAACACCTCTCCTATGAGGACAGGCTGAGAGAGTTAGAGTTGTTCAGCTGGAGAAGAGAAGGCTCTGGGGATACCTTACTGTAGCCTTTCAATACTTAAAGGGGGCTTATAAGAAAGATGGGGACAGAGTTTTTAGTAGGGCCTGTTGCACTAGGACAAGGAGTAATGGTTTTAAACTAAAGGAGGGCAGATTTAGACTAGATATAAGGAAAAAATCTTTTGTGATGAGGGTGGTGAAACACTGGAACAGGTCGCCCAGAGAGGTGGTAGATGCCTCATCCCTGGAAACATTCAAGGTCAGGTGGGATGGGGCTCTGAGCAACCTGATCTAGTTGAAGATGTCCCTGCTTATTGCAGGGGGGTTGGACTAGATGACCTCTAAAGGTCCCTTCCAACCCAAAGCATTCTATGTTTCTGTGTAATATAATTTCCACCTTCTCCATCCTTCTCCTGTCCTCCCCAAAGGATAATTCAATTGTTTAAAAGCTTCTAGAAAAGTATGAACTCTGCTATGCTGATGTAACATGTAGGTAAACTGGCCAAGAGCTCTTATTGCCAGCAGCACACAGACTGGGGCATGAGCCCAGGGTGCACAGCTTAGCAGGGCTCTTCCCGCTCAATTGAGATACTCTCTGGGTGTTTCTCCAGGGCTACCTTCTGTCTGCCATAACAGGGACATGTGTTTGATCTCTTCCTTGTACAGGGGAGCTTGATAAAGTTTACATCACACTGGAAAGCTGAAATCAAGTTAAAGCATGGATAAAAATTCCGTGGGAGGTCATTCTGCGGGTGCACACCTCTTACACATCTTTGTATGTGGGTAGGTGTTTTATCCATGGGCCCTCAGTCCCAAGCATTGCTGATGTGATGCAATGTTATCATGGGATGCAACATCACTAGCAACTGGCATTCTTGAAAATCCATCTACATTTTACCCTTGTGTTTTTGGA
>VYZW01026746.1:0-19032 GCA_013401315.1 Balaeniceps rex
AGGTCCCTTCCAACCCAAACCGTTCTATGATTCTATGATATTTCAGGTAACAATGAAACGAGATGTAAAGGTTAGGTTGAGAAGAACTGGTGAGAAGTGTTCACCTACAAAATTCACTCAAATAAAAAAGTCTCTGTGGAGGGTTACTGTACCTCCCTTACAAGATGTACTTGAGGGTTTTCATGAATCTTTCTTTCTGCAGGTGACAGGAGAGAAGATATTTAGCTCCACACTAGAAAACAGGAATTTTTTGTCATGAGATTCCCGGCCTAATCTTCAGTTCTTTAATGGGGACCTATAAACAAATCTTCAGAATTCCCCTGAAAATTCTGGTTGTCAGATCAGGAACTGAACACTTGAGACAAAAACGGAGCATATTGTTTGTGCAAGTTAGAGGTAAATCTGATACTGACCATAAAATCTCCAAGTGACATATAAACTGAGATTAAAGAGATTTTTCCTTTTGTCTTGTTTCTGATCTAGGATTCTTGTTTCTTCCTGGGTTATTTCGATTAAAAATTGTAGCCAGGCAGAAGAGAACCCAGGGTCACTGGGTGAGGGAAATGCACCTTGATCTACAGTAGAGACAGAAAGGAGACCTCGGCTCTGATCTAAAACATGCAAATACCAAATAAGCCTCTAGAGAAAGTATCTGTCATTTGGCTTCCCAGACAGATGCAACCATCTTCAGGATGTATGTCAGATCTGAGGACT
Organism: Balaeniceps rex; assembly: GCA_013401315.1. Taxonomy (NCBI): domain Eukaryota; kingdom Metazoa; phylum Chordata; class Aves; order Pelecaniformes; family Balaenicipitidae; genus Balaeniceps; species Balaeniceps rex. Next base: position 715 of record VYZW01026746.1, read on the forward strand.
TTGACAACTTGTGAAGCTCCCGAGCTATTTGGAAGGTTTGCAGAGCCTCAAAATGCTCTTCTGCCTTTCCCAAAATTCACTGCAACACCTCTAAAAACCTGCTAGTGTGTGATCTCCTCCTGCTTCCATTTCCTCCAGTTATGGCACACCTCCCAAAGGAAGCAAGAGTCCAGCTGAGGACATGAGCTCTCCCTGATCAAACCCACTTGCCTATACAGCTCGTTAACCAGTTTAGTCTGGCGCCTCCGCAGTCACCCTGGTGGCCACCATGCTTTGCAGTACACAGTTGTTTGCAGGGAGCTTCCTTCAACTCTTCAGCAGTAACAGTAATGGACAGAATTTTCCTCCTGAAGTGTTTCCTGCTATCTGCAGCCATGACCTTGGCCGTGAGAATGTTGTGTACTCTGTTTTCAGTTAACATCTTTAATATATATACTTGCAATTTCTCCTCATCCACCCAGTGCTGCACAGGACAGCTACAGATTCTCTTGAACAAACACAGCCTGCCCTCAGTTTTAAAGATATCAAGATGGCTCTGCTCTGAGACCAACCCCCACTGTGGTTTAATCTAGCATAAATCTCTGCATCCATTGGTTCTAGTTCTTTTCCACCAGCCCTCATGTACTAGCAGTGGGATTCCTACAGACCACATCAGGGAACTAATCTTGTTGCAAGCTCTTCCTGACTACGCTTTTGGGGTTAGTTTGAAAATGGATTATTTCCCTGGTATAAATTTAGATCTAGCTTCTCAAAAGTCTGTGCTAGCTCCATAGAATCAATGGGAGGTAAAGAGTGGCAGGCAAGACAACTTTCTGCGGCAGCCCAGATTTACCTAACTACAGTGCCTGTGTAGCCAACATCTTAATTACCCTAGTTTAACACGGCAGAACCAAGACTAAAGCTAACAAACAACTGGATGTGTGCACTTGTGTATTCTCAAAGAGTGCCTGCACCTGTCCGTCTTGTAAGCTGCAGCCCTGATCCTCTTTCTCCATGTGTTTATGAATAGATTTTTTAAAGTGTGGGCAGTTCAACAGAATAAATCAAGTCTGAGAAAGATTACCCATGGTAGCCCAGAAAGAAGGGAGATGTCTGAGCATCTCAAACTCGGGTGAGACAACATTAGTCTTCGGCCAAGCAAAACCTGATATTCCCATTGCAGGAATGCAGTGCACAAAGCTGCTGATGAGATCATAGATGTTGGAATTTTGGCCTCCAGAGAAGGACTCTCGTGCCTTTAGAGAAACAGCAGCAACCTCCACGGGCTTCTGGTCAACCCAGCTTCAGTCAAAGACTCAACATGAATGTAATGTCACATTTTCTTGTTTATTTATTTATCTGCCTCAGTTTGATGGTATTGACAGCTCTTTGAGATCACAGGATGATTCAGGTCTGCCTAGTTCATTTGTACGTCCTATTCTTTCAGCACTGAACTTTGATTCATTGAGCCTTCTGGGAAACTATTTTTAGATGCAAAGTCTGATTCTTTGACAAAAGACTACTAGAACCATAATCAGGGTCATACATAAGAAATGGTACTTTTTGCAGGTGTTTCCTTCTCCAGGAGTGTTGATTTTGACCAAGATTTTTCAGAACTCACTCACAGTTTGGCTCCTAGACAATGTACTTTTTCAGGAGGTATGCTAAGCCATCTGCTCCGGGAATCCTGAACCACAGCGTGCATCAGAGCAGCCATACATGTATTCATCACTATATTTATTTCTGTACATTTATCGTAAATTAAATGCAGTTGGGTTGAACATCTGAGCATGCTGGTGAGGCAACAGTTTTACAATTCATGTACTGATGTCTTCAGCAACAATGCTGGACTAAGAAGTTCTTGCACGCATCAGCATCTGCGCACTGGTAGTTGGTGTTTCACACTAGGTGTTGCCCTGTACCACCACTTGTGTCAAGAGAACTGACTGTCGGGCCATAGTCTAACCAAGGTCACTCAAATGGTTTGGCCTGAAAAGACCACCAATTCTTTTTTCACAGAGTCACAGAATGGTTGAAGTTGGAAGGGACCTCTGGAGGTCACCTGATTCAACACCCCCTGCTCAAGCAGGGATACCTAGAGCCAATTGCCCAGGACTATGTCCAGATGGCTTTTCAATATCTCCAAGAAGAGAGACTCCACAACCTCTCTGGGCAACTCGTTCCAGCGCTAATGTAACAGTTAGTAGCCAGTCTGATAGCATTAGAATAATTCTATCAGTATTTCTTTTGGGGAAGAAAATGGCAGTATGGAGGCAAAATGGATCACTACAAACACTTGAGATTGGCTTTGCCACCAAGCTGCCATGGTGTGGAGCCATACAAAGTTTAACCAGCAGTCTATTTTTCACTGAGTTCTTATGTGTGGATGGAGAAGGAGGAAAAACAGATAGCAAGTAACATCTACTTAAATAGAATATTTGACCAGCTACATTTTATGGCCCTTCAAAGTAATTTGCTTATCTACCTTAGTTCAGATAGATTCTGCAAGGAATTAATCACAAAGTTCTCATATTTTTGGTAGGTATACTTTGCCAATTCATTTTCAAAAGAGAGATAATTTACAGCCTGGCTTCCTACTGTTTGTGATTTGAGTTTTCTTTGTACTGACGGAAAAAAAAAATGAAGACAATGCTATTAACTATTCAGTAATATAGAAAACCATGCTGCAAAACTGTGATTAAGTCATTTATATGCAGAGAAACAGCCAATATACAAAATAGTACTTCTACCTCTGCATGAGTGAAGGACATCTCTCACAGCAGAGCTTCATTTCTATGTAGGCACTGAAATAAGAGACTAGCTTTTGAAACAACTCAAGATAGTTGACGTCTGGGGAGTGGGAACTTCTCTGACAGAAGGGTACCTATTCAGGTTTTGAAGCAGATGAGAAATACTTTGGTATCTCCAAGGACCTGGGCTAGTCTGGCCATAAATTCTTCTGCCTAAAATATGTAAACTTCAAAAAATCCAGCTCTTTTTAGACTCTGAAACAGGAACTAATCGTTTGGGAAAACCTGGCTTGCATCTGAGTCAATTAGAAAATACTTTCAGACTCCAAATAGAACCTAAAAACTGTAGGATGAACTTCTACAACGTTCCATTTAATGAAAGAATACCTTCTTTGTAGGCGATGCCATTCCCATGGATGCTCAAACATGAAGGAGTCTATTTACAAAACACCATTATCCCCTTTTCCTTTTTCCTCCCAAAAAGGGAGAAGATGTCACAGAAGATGCACATACATAAAGTCTCTTATGGTCTAACATGCATACACATATACATGATATACATCTACTTACATACGCATACACGATTCTTAGATAAGAACTGCAGCCACCTGAACATATGGCAAAGCCGCAGGCAACTTTGCATTCAAAAGAAATGAAGGTCAGTAGAAAATAGAGCAATGCTCAGGGGAATTTTATGGCCTAGACAGCTTGTCAGTGCCAAAGACAGCCTGCACCCACAAGGGAATCAAAGGTGTCTGCTACCAGTCACGACAATGAAGTTATAGATAGCTGGCTAACCTGGGAGTCAGTAGCTTGTGCAAAGGCACAGTGCAGCCCTATACTTAAGCATGTGTCAGTTGTAGGAAATCTTGAAGGCAGTAAAGCCACTCATTAACGTCAAGTCAGATGTGTTTAAGCACCTGGCTCACCCAAAGCCTGAAGAGTATCAGCTAGTATGAAATGCTGCTCTGCTCTTTCAAACCACATGGGCAGAATGCCAACACGGTTATTTGATGAAAGGTACAAAGCAAGCCGAGTGCCTTACAACTTACCCCCCACCCTCCCACCAGATAAGGAAGGACCACAGGACCCCCCACACTTCCCCTTCTCACTCCACCTGTAACGGGGGCAGATGGCTGAGTACAGCCAATTGAAGCAAGAAGTTATCACAGAAAAGTTTTCATGTTAAAACACTTGGAGAATTAAGAAATGCCTGGGAAACGACAATCCCACTGCTCATGTTTTTCCTGCAGAGCTAAAATTTTTATTTTAGCATCTTAAAATAAAACTGTTTATTTTCTTTAGGAGTTCATGTCAGCCGCTCCAGCAGCAGGAGTAGAAAGCTGCTTTAGAGCCCAGATACGTACTAAGGAATCTGTATAAACCCATCAGCAGCTAAGCTCTGCTTAGAAATGACAGTTCAGCAGAGCGGATGTGATGGAGTCGCAGAAGTACGAGCTCAGTCCTCTCCCCGGGGTGCTGTGCCTGAGATTATGGACCCAGGGAAAAAAACCCTTTTGTCATTGCCTTATGTATTTTCTTGGAAGGTGCGTGTCCAATAAATAGAAAACAGATGCTGCTGAATATTTGATTACTTTTCTCACCCCTCAGCATCCACAAATGTTTTATAATTAATGGGCTCAGAAAAAAATCATTCTATCCCTGTGCTTTTGAAACAGCAAGAGATGGGTCTGTTTAATGCCCTGTGACAGAGGACTTTTACATGTACAGTTCCTTTTGTTGAAAGAGGGGAAAAAAAAAAGATCTGACTGAAAGTTCACTGAAAGAAAAGGATAGATAGGGAAAAATTCAATCTTGAGGTTAATCATAACATGATTTTACAGGCTTGGAACTTAAAGAACAGCAGTAAAATGACTAAGTGCATAGAATGAAAAATACTACTAGAAAAACCTCTATAAGAAAATACTGCTAATAAGGTTTCTTGTTTCTTCCTTTATTTTCATTTTATTCACTTATTTCAGTCTCTTTCTCCTTCTCCTTTTTCTCTTCTCAGGAGAAGAGTGCTTCCCCTGAGCCTCTCTCCGACATTGTCATGGATCAAATACACTGTCTTCCACAAACAGCACCCAACGCTACACACTCCAAGCCCAGAAAAAATTAAGACTTCCTAGTTTTGATGAGCACATTCATAGCCAGACTGTCACAAGACTGCAGTGTGCAGCAGAAACGTTCCAGGTCCAGCCCTCACTGTCTGTTTGATCTCTCTCAGAAAGTAAATTATTAAGGAAATACTTTCTTTCCAAAAGCTTCTTCTGAACAGCATTCTCTCTATACTACTGAGTGTAGCACAACATAAACACAGACAAATACAATTAATAATTTTGCAATGAAAATACGAAGTTTCTTTGAACTGTTCTTATTCCGAACTGTTCTTACCAACACAGTTAAATGGGCAGAATTCTCTGCCCAGACTATTAGAAAGCCTTGGCTCTAGACGATTAGTCTTCAGCAAACATCCCTTACAACTGTCGTTAATCCATTGATCCAGAGGGATGTACTTTTGACAATCTGAGTTTTAGCTTATCTGTTCTGCTGCACTGCCAGGAGTGTGGCACTGTACTGCAGAAAGAGGCTGTATGAATAGAAAACTTTACACTTTGCAAAGCAAGCAGATGCTAAACTGGGGACTGCCACAGAAATATAGAACATGAAAACAAGAAAAGGTATTTTCTTTTTTCTCCTATAAAGTTGTTGATATGGACTCTGCTGATGACCATCTTAAACTTGGTTATTCTCACAGGATTAGGGTAAGATCACAGAATGGATGTGGGTGGAGTGCACCTTGGGAGGTCTCTGGTCCAACCTCCTGCCCAAAGCAGGGGCAGCCCAGGGGTCAGCCCAGGTGCTCAGGGCTTTGTCCAGCTGCAGCTTGAAAACCCCAAGCACAGATGTGACAAAAACCATCTACGAAACCAGCCCCACTGCCAGACTGTCCTCATGTTTTGGCTCTTCAGTTCTTCAGTTTTGGCTGATGCTGTGCGCCTGCGGGGACAGATGGCCTGCTCTGACATCACTGTGCGGTGGACTGTGATGTCAGCAAGCAATGGACTGTGACCTTGCATCCCTCGCTACTTATCTTTGGGCGCCGGCAGAGCCTGGCCCAGTCTGGCTCCTGCCTGGACTTGTGCCGAGCGTGCCTGCGAGGCCCAGAGCTTGGAACGAGGCTTCTCCTGGTGCTGGGTGGTGCTTTGGGGGCTGCTGTCGGCAGCTCTCAGTGCCCATCCCGGAGCCATCCCCTGTGTTTCCCCAGCCCTGCCTGCTTCAGGCAGCTGGGCACCGCGGGACGTGCTTGCAGTAGCAGAGGTGAGCTGTGTGTGGAAACTTCCCCCCAGGGCAGCCATGGGGTAGGCAATGGGGTCGGGGAGCCAGGAGGGTGTCCTTCTCGAGGGACCTGGGCATTTCTTCCTTTCCTCCAGGGGACAGCCAGTGACCATGGCTTCTCTCCCTTTTGCAGCGCGCAACACCTTTTGGCAGTGCCGGTGCCAGCGAGGGGGAGCCGCTCCTCATCCTCAGCTCTCCCCACCCTGCCGCAAAGCGCAAACATGGCCACGGAGACAGAGTGGAGCTGCCCCATCTGCCGCGATGCTCAGAAGAGTGTCGCCTTCGTGCAGCCGTGCCAACACCAGTTCTGCCTGGGCTGCATCCTGCGGTGGGCAAAAAGGACATCAAATTGCCCGCTCTGCAGAAGAGTGATGGAGAAGGTCCAGTTTTCAGTGCGGGGAGGAGATGACTACCTAGAGCGTGTCATCACGCCCCCCGCACAGCCGGCAGTCGCCAGCAGCCAGGCAGGCAGAGCTCCCGGCCACCTGGACAACAGCAGNCGCTCGTCCACGGCCTCATCAATGTCATCGTGCAGCGCTGCAGCGAGGAGGCCTGGAGGCTGCGGCGCTCCTACGCTGCTGGGGAGGAGGACCACAGCCCTCCAGCCAGCCCCAGCTCCAGCAGCTCCCGGGGGGGCACTCCCGACTCCAGCCTGGCCTCCTCCAGCAGCCCTGCAGACTCCCACGGGGACGACCAACCCAGCACGTCGCAGGCCGCCCTCCGCGGGGGTTCCGGCGGCCCCCCACCTCCGCCTGTCCCTGCAGAGCAGGAGCAGCCCCAGGAGGAGCCGGCGGAGGCGGCGGCGGCAGGTCCCTCTGCCCAGGCCTGCAGCCGCAGCCCCTCTGCTCCCGCCCGGGGCAGGCACCGCTTGCCCAGGGGGCCCCGGCACCCCCCAAAGAGAAGGGCCCCCGGCCCCCAGGACTCTCCGCAGCCCTGCAAGAGGCCGCCCTGACGGCGCCACTAGCAGGGCTCCATCAACTCTTGATGGCAGAAGAAGGAAATAAATTCCTATTTCCCTGACATGGTCTCTGGGTGCTGTATTCTTCCTGTTCTCCCCGTGCCTTTTCCCTTTCCCCCCACGCCCCACCGTGGGTGGCACCAGCCTGCTGGGGGACACGGCCATGGGCCCCCACACCCCCAGGGCCATGTCAGCAGCGTCTGCTCCCACAGGAAATCCTGCTGCGGCCACGAACCTGCAGTGCAGCAGATGCTGAGGGCAGAGCGAGCAGGAGGGGAAGCTGGTTTTGTTGCAGGTCCAATGCTCTCAGTCTGCACCCAGTCCCCCTCTCTGCCCAGCTACCGACATTTCTGCTCTGCTCTGGTTTCTCTCTACTGTCTGACGATGGCCAGGTCAACCTTGCTACAGGGAAGGCCGTCAAGGAGGCACAGACAACAGACAGGGGCATCTGAGCCAGAGGCAAGCCTTGGGGTAACAGTATTTGGCAGGTAACAGAGTGATTTCTACCAGCCCCAGCCTTTATGAAGAAAAACAAGTCCTTCAGCTTTCAGCTCACTCCAGCTGGCATTTCACTTCTCATTTGGCCAAAGGAGAAAGTGATGAAGGAAAGTGGGGCCATCCCAGATCACAAAACAACTCCTTGCTAGACCTGACACTCAGCTTCTGGAAGCTCCTGACTCCTAGTCCTGGGTAAAGTGATTCATATGCCTGATAAGAACTCCTGAACAGGGAAGCAAAAGGTTTTCTTTGTGTAGGGGTGGTGGGACCAGAGATACTTCCAACATTTTGTACAACATCTCTACTGCAGGACAAAGGTGGAGTGAGAGAAGAAATGTAGAAATACCACCAGAGGACAAGACACGAGGAGAATGATCTTGGGAACGTGCACATGTTGACAAGACATCTCAAGTGTCACCTCTTTGCATATACCTTGTGCATTCACATTCTCCTAAAATCCCACAGTTATGGTACCAGGAGGGCTATGGTAGGGAAGTGTCATCATCCAAGCTGAATTCTATCAGCACTAGCTCTTAGAGAAAGTACAATGACGGTTTGGTTTGGTTGCGTTGGGTTGGGTTTAGGTGGGTTTTGACCCCAGGGTGCACAGCTATCGTAACCACAATGCCATCAATACAGCTGTCGTCTTGTCTCTTCAGAGCCTTTCCAAGCTCATTTGTGGGGGTATTTCTGGGGAGAGATCTTCTAGGTTTATTGTCTCTCTGGTTTGCTTTTCAAAACCAACACCTGCAGTCAGAAAGTACTTTCTGTTTGTAATGTCATAGGATTTGTCATCTTCCAGGGACTAAACACAACTGTGTTCACTCCTGTTGCTTTCCCGCCAGCCTTTCTGTATTTAGGTAGTGATTCTATTGAGAGGTCTGCAGCAGCAGGGAACAACACCTACCCTCCTCCTCACTCCCATCTAACAGCCAGTTGCTGCTGTATGGTGGTGCTGAGCCATGTCTCTCGCACAGCATTTTCTAGCAGGAACTCAGTCCCTCTCACACTTCCCAGGAACATGAGGACCACCAGGCTTTTTCCACCCTTCCCACCTTCAGAAGGAGCGGGAAGATCTGTTGCAAGTGCCAAATCCAAGAGCAGCCTGATTCCAAGCTGGATCAGACACTAATGCAACCTGCACTGTGACTAACCCTGCCAAGCACAATCACCTCAAAATCTCTGCTAGTCTAAAGAGACTGGTTGGCATCACTTCTGGCCTCAAACAAGACTGCGCTATTTCCATTCCTTTTTCCTTGTGGATTTCAGACTATACAGTCATACAAAGTACAAATACGGCACACAACAATATTTGTCCAACTCAAAGGGAGTGCTTGCCACAACATAGTTTGATCATTAATCTATAGTTCACTTAAGTGGCAGGACCACTAACTAGTCTGCTTACCTCTGGACAGAAGAAAGCTCTACCCAGCTGTGTTCAGGGAAGAGCAGTGTCTCCAGACTGGACAGAGTAAGTCAGTAATCCCTTAAAAGGAACATTTAAACTTCCACTTCATGAAGTGATGAGTCACAGGAATAACTGAAAGGAAGGAAGCTTTTTAATCTTGGGTAAAAGCTAGGCATTTAAAGGTGCAATTGTCTTTAAGTCAAGATCTTCTTCACTAAACACTGAACTCAGGGTAAGACATTTTCTACACAGAGGCTGGACCTCAGCCACATAATGCTGCAAGGACAGGCTGTTAGGTGGGTGACAGAGAGACCTCTCTGACATCACAGGAGCTGCTGGGAAGCATTCACAGACAGAAGCAGGGCTTTGATTTCCATGTGGCTGTTTCTGATTTAGCTTTGGTGTCTGGGTTAATTCTTACAAGTAAAATCTGTGTTTCCACCTTTAGCTACACCTGCTGTCATGAGAAGTGTCACGGTAACTAGCAAACAGCACGAACATCTCTCAGGTATCTGAGAGGTGGAAGAGCGCTCCTCTCTGCTTACAGAGGTGGGTTTTGAATGGGGCTGGTGTGTACAGCACTTGGGGGCTTTACATGTGATGGTGTGCATGGCAAATTTGGCTGTGAACAGCTTCAGGCAGAGACTCCCCAGCATGCAGCAGGACGCAAGGCACACGGGACAACATCACGCTCACAGGCCTGCCTGCAAACACGGAGCAGAGCCTGCAGCTCGGTCTCTGCAAGGGGCAGTGCTGGGTGCTCCACAGGAAGGCACCGGACCTCACTCCACCCCCTCTGGTCGGTAAATGTAGCATCAGCCTGATTTCTGCATAAGAGCAGATTGAATCTAATGGCCAGACATGAGCTTAACACCTGAAGGTCAGGGATTTTACAAACCATGCAAAATTACTGCAGGAAGGAAAATGATGCCGAAAGCACACCAAAAATATTGTAAACGAAATAGGAGCATACAGGACCAGGAATATGAGAAACAGGGCTTCTGGCTGAACTTATGCACACCACCAGATACTCAATGACAGCAAACCTTAGTGAACATACCTAATAAAGATGCCTTAACTCTTGCCTACTTGTTTTTCTAAAGCATTAAAAATCTGTGCCACAAATATAGAGCTGGGGAGATGAAAGGTAGTCTTCAGAGGCATTGGCGTCATCTAGGAATCACACTTTTATGGATTTCCATAAATGCTGAGTACCTATTCCATTCTTGGCTTTCAAAAAAATCTTCCCCATTAGTGAATAACGATTGTCCCTGAAAACAGACATGCACAGAAATAAAGGCCTATACACAATACTTGGCCCACTTTTCTCCCAAGAGATTTTTAAGCCTCAAGCAACAGCTCCGTTTCATCAAATGCTCTGTTCCTCTCCTCTGATTTCATTTCCAAAGCAGCTGTCCATCTAGTTCACGTGCTGTTCATTATAGCTTTTAAATTTTAACAATGCTCTTGGGCTGGATGCATGAAAAACAGAATGGGTAGGCATTTGTGGTGCTAGTGGTAACGAAAAGAATGTCCTGGCTATCCATTTTTAAATCATTTTTAAACACGAATGCTTTTGAACAGAACAATTTGGCCATGGTTTATCTTCCCAGGTGCCAGGCTGGACAATCACATCGTGTCTTGAAAAGACTTACTTTGCTTCGACAGCATGTACACAACTTCAAGACTTGCAAGCAGATGCTAGCAAAAAAGGCCTGGGAAAACACATTTGCACAGAAGTACGGAGTTATCCACTGTTTCACCTCTCAGAATTCAATGTTTTGAGGGAACAAATTACTAACCTATATCCTCTGAAGATAATTAGGAACCTGGTGCTCGCTCCCTTAGTCACCCAAGAACCTTTTAAGAATAAGCAATGATACGGCATTGCAAGATAATGCCAGAAATCACTTGCATTTAGCACAGTTTGGCTTTGATCTATGTTTTCTGTGGGAAACCGTAGGCGTGCCACGGGCCACCCACGGGAGTGATCATCTAGCACTGTTGTGCTTCAGCTGGTTGAATCTGCAGGCTGAGAGGCAAGAGACAACACCTGAGATAATATGATGCAGGTGAGTAATTCACTGAATTGCTGCAGGGGATGCAAGAAATGGGCCACGTGGGTGGAAAACAAAAGAAAGAAGGATCAGCTCATGTGAGAAATATCACAGTAATTTCAATGAAAGTCAAGAAAATAGCTAACACTGATTCATACTCACCAACTCTCATGAACTTTCCAAAAGCAGGTATGTTATCAGAGAAACAACAAAGCAGCCATTTGATTGCCAAACAGCAACCAAAAGTCCACTTTCAGCACAGTACTGAGACATTCAGGATAAGAATTAAAATTTAGGCGGTTCTGCATTCTGTTCTTCTATTATATATATTATATTATTCTGCATTCATGATCTTAGAGAAACCTTCAACAGTGGCAAGCAAAACAAGCCTGCTTTTGCCCACTCCATGGGGAACGCGCTGCAGCAATGCAGAACAGTCAGCTAAGCAACACAGCTCCAAAGCAGAAATTGTCAGGATGAGGCAAAATGGATTCATCAGTGGGCAAAGGATTCGCGCTGCCCTGAATGTTACTGGGTCAGGAGCTGTCTGCAGGAACAGGTTTTTACAGAGCTCAGTCGTGCAGATATCACGAGCCTCCAGGAAATCACTTTCGGAAAATTAACATTCTTTCCAAATATCCTTGCTTCACCTACTCCCCGCCTCCCCCTTCAACGTAGTTTAATTCTTTTTGGCCCTCCAGGCTTTGGTGTAGTCACAGCCATTCCCCCGTGACTCAGCCTATTATAAGATCCAGAGAAAGAAAGAGAGAACAGGGACTGGGATGATGCATGGGACAGGCAAGGTTGTGTGGGACAAGGTTTGATTTCTGCTCGCTAGGACCTCTGCTGCGTACCTCAGCAGTACGGATTTTCACCTCACTACTGCGGGACGCGCACCTTTCTGCCTTGCAGCAGCTGTGGTGCAGCATCAACGTGGATGCCACGCAAGCAATTGTGGCTGTGCAGCGAGAGGCAACACTTGTGTATGGTGGCAAGGAGAGGAGCAGCAGGAGCGCTCAGACAGTCAGACTCCAGACTTAAGTGGAAAACGGGCATTAACAGCCAACAGGCAGCTTAGGAGGCTGCTCCTGCCCCGCTCACGGCTCTTCATCACAGCCTCTCAGATAAGGCATGGTCACGAGGAACAGCCTCGCAGCAACCGTCAGGAGAACTCAGGTAGGGCCAAACACACCACAGTAGGTGGATAGGCACAGTATCACCAGGTAGGTGCAAAAGACCAGCACTGAGAAGCAAATCTGCCATCACACCTGCTCCAGCCAGGTAGGCTGTGTAAAATATCCCCTTACTCCCTTCTAAGTTGCACATACGCTGCTCGTGGCTCCCAAGTATTGCAAAGAGGTAAAGTATCACAGAGCACTCTCTTGCAATGGGGCTTGATCTTCCTGCTAACGAGGTGGGTAGACACCTCTCTAGTGCAGGTGCTGACAAACAGAACTTCTTAGTTTGTGCTCCACTACCCTTCTCAGTAACATACAACATGGGGAGAGAGTTCAGAAGCTCAACAGTCACACCACCACCAGCTAACAGGTTTCCTTTATGGCCTTTTCAGAAAAAGGGTGGAGTAGCAGGGCAGGAATTTGAAAGGTTTCAAAATCACAGTCAGCATCTGGACGTACCAGTTTACCCTTGCTTCCCACCTTACCCCTCCCTTCTGTGTAGTGAGATCGTCGGTGGCTCTGTGGCAGGACTGCCTCCAGAGCCCGGGTCTGCCCAGTGTGGAGCTCCATGGAGTTGCAGCAATATTCACAATTTTGCAGAAATGATGCGCGATAGAAGAGCACTAACAGACACTTGCATTTCCTGCAAGCGTCTCAGTCATCTAGGTAGCTTCAATACCTTGAGGCTGTGTGATGTGTCGTGTGACAGGGAAAGCTGTTGAGCTGATGATTTCCATTTTTTCTTGATCAAGAAGCTAAACACACTTTCAGGGCTAAGGTTGTGCCAGCACAGGGTGGTCTTAAATACTTCAAAGACTGACGATTAATTTGCCTTAAAGAACAAAAAATTAGGCTTATCTCTGTTTTCCCAATGAACTTTTTGTCCAGTATTGCCCATGTCTTTCTTCCACCCTGGTGTCTCTCTACACTTTCAAACTTTTGCAGCCGTGCATACTTCATTCCTATCACAGAGGAACAAAACACAATGAAATCCGTCACAGTCAGAAATAGAAGAGCTGAGAGCTAAATGAAATAGCTACACAGAGCCTTACTCAAAAAACATTAAAAAAAAATCCAGGGCAACCATCATTTTAAGTAAAAAATACTGCAAGCTTTCTTTGCTGTGCTCCTCATGTCTTGATCGTAACTGGCACACGGAGTGAAACACATCTCTCTTTTGCAAGGCATTTGAAATCCATCTGAAAAAAGTAAGTCTCAGCCTGTTTGAACTCTCAGATTGCCACCTAAACTTGTTTAAGGTAGAAGGGTTCAGCCACAGGTCCACCTTTGCTCCTCTGTTCTGTCTGTCATGTGAACACAGTTTACTCGGTTTCAGGACTCGTGAACTCTTCCAGGCTGGAACAGAGTTGAGGTTGTGCTTGCTCTGCGTCTATTTGGAGCAGAAACACTGAATGTAGAGGGAATGCAGGAGCACATCGGGTGTTCTGCAGTAATTCAAGTGACTGCTTCATTAGTCTCCTCCTCTACCCAGGCGTGATACCTGTACAGCCCAATGCAAGCCAAAAACTAGTAACGACCATCTGTGAACACAGCCAAACCCACAGCAGGAGGAACAGCCTGACTCCAGCATTGCTCGACCGTTTTGGACGCAGGGCTATTAAAGGCACCCCTTTTTGTCATACCACAACCTGTGCTCCCAGCCCTCAAGTAACACGGCACAGTCTTGACACGAAAAGCTTTCGTTAAAAAGAGCTCTTCCAGTGGTGGAAGACAGAATCCGACACGTAAGTCTTCTGTCGTTCCCATCAAAAGAAGACGCAAGGTCACACTTGAGTGGTACAATGGGTGGTGTGTTTTTCCAGTTACCGTGAGAAGGCACAGCGCTATCTACACCTGTGATGCACAAACACCACTCTCAAGTTTCTGGCACTCTCCATCAGCAAGCTGAGACCTTGCTGGCACCTGTCCCTTGTCCTTGAATACCACCTATACCAGTCCACCTGCGTTTCTAAACTTGAAAACAAAGCGAGACAAAGCAATTTACATCCTGACCGTGGGTCACTGTTAGACAGAAACAATACACCCAGATTTTGGAAAGCCACGTAATGCACACCACATCAAGGACACAGCCACCCAGCGGGAAGTAACGCACCTACCGACGTGCTTTAAGCAAAGCAGGAATGGGAAAGCATATGCTCTAAAACTGCTGCGTAAAAGAATGGTTGCTATGAAATCTAGGTCTGACCTGTTTCTTAACTGACGGCATTTTAACATGCTTCAGATTATACAAGAAAAGAAAAACCCCTGCTCAGTATTTCTACCAGAGCTGAGGCATTTTCTTGTGCCTCTTGCTGAGGAGTTGAAAATTCCTCAGCTTTCACTGCTTTTTGGTGGCCCGCAGTGGTATTGCACGTTAGAGAAAGGGACAGATGAAGGCAGTGCGCCACATGCTGTACCCGGAGGCAGTGGGAGATCTGCAAACCATTTGCCGAGGGGCATTTATTCCTCTGAAAGGTTTAAACGGGATAGGCTGGCCCCATTAAACCTGACAACTGGTCCTTGTTTCCCAGCAGAAACTGACTCCAAAAGATTTGTCAGAAACCAGTTTAGTGGGGAAATAACTATCCTACTTCCTACTCCAGACAAACCGCTTCAAATTCTCTTTGACCCAAGATTTTTTTACTTAAACTCCTTCTTTGTGTGTATAACCTGGATGTCACTTACACATTTACTCTGTGTTAAAGTTAACCATGCATTATCTTATTGCGTCCCATCAACTATATTCATTATTTTCTCTCATCTAAAACTGCACAGAAACACGCCTTCTGTCAAAGCTCAAAATCTTCGAAGCGGCTGTAGCTTTCAACTGATGAGGCTTTTTACAAACCTTCCACTGAAACTTGTTTTACCTTTCCATTTTTAAGAGGAGAAATGCACCCCACCAAAGCTATGTGCACTTCTGCCCTTTCAGATTCAAATGTAGCTTGAATGAAAGCACAAAACCCCTGTTAAGATGCCACCTTAAGACCTCCATGACCTATATTTGGTCCCCTGCTTTTCCCTGGGACAAGGCTCTGTGTCCCAATTCCAGCGCTTCAGAAATGGCAATGCCATCGCTGTCTTACATTGGGCAGTGATCAGGAGGATGAGTAGGCTGGAGACTTCCAAGGGGCTCAGGGCACAAAGGTACCGTGCAGTGCTGCACCAGAGACACCAGCGCCCGGCAGCACGACAACTCCAGAGGCCCGGTGCCGCTTTCAAAGGTAGATCAAGCCAGGCACGGAGCTACGCTGCTTCCCACTTTTAAACCCATCTGGTAATTCTGAACAGCTCTTCTCATGTTCGGCATGGGATATCTAGTTTTGTGAACACCAAAGACGCACACCTTGGCTTCTCCTCTTTAAAAAAATGCTCCTCGGCATTAGACTATACCGTGCTCTGAAAAAAAAACCCGAATACTTTTTCATGAGGGACTTCTGAAGGCTCTGGGCAGCACGTGTGGGTTAAATGCAGGCAGTCCAGTTACAGGCTGTAGCTGACCATGGGGAGTTTCCAGCACAAGAAAGTTGTAAATAGCTCTTTACTACTTGCGGATCTCTTTCTGGAATACTGTTTAACTTTCTGTTTGAAAGAAAAGCCTTTTTTCTCAAAATGCTATTGTTACAGAGGATGCACTTTGGGATAAATGGAAGTCAAATGGCTCTCGAGTTTGTGTTTGTAATTTTTAGTGACAAAATTCAATTAGGAGCTGAATATGTAAATGCTAAGGCACTCAGTTATGTTTAAGCTTGTGTGAATATATAATCCTCTTACAGTCCAGATAATCTAATAGTCACTCTACTGAATAACTGTGCTCCTTTCCCCACAGGTAACGCAGCTGAATACTGCAGCCCACAGACACAGGATTTAGCTGGTTTGGAGGCCTTAAACTGAAACAGAGTTGGAATGATGCCACTGGGAAAAAGTTATCTTTTATGCACAAGATATTTACCGTTTCAACCTCACCAGACACTTATGCAGAGACAGCTCTCTGAGAAAAGAGTTCTGTGCACAGAACTAACACAAATCACATTAGTGCACTGAAGCTAAAGAGGACACGTTTAATCTCATCTCTCAAAAGTTCTTCAAGAAGTCACTGAAAAGAAGTTTTGCCATTTCTTTAAAAATCTCCCTAGGAATGACTAGGAAAATACGACAAAGAATTCCCAAGGGTAGAAGTCACGGAGCTCCATTCAGAGATAGAAAATAATACCACCGCCCATCGGAATTATCCTTTTGAAATTCACCAGCTCTTTAAAAAGATGGAAAAACTAGAGAGTACATCAATGCTTGCTTGATTGAAAATCATGTCGATGCCCTGCATGATTCCAGTCACGCACCATCCAATGGCATTCACTTGGAAACGGGCACCAATGAAGCTGGGAGCTACTTCAAGCAGCAGTGCACAGGTATTGCATCGCAGTGCAAAATCTGAGTGTTGCTATTTTTAATATAAACTGGTTTGTTTTTAATGTTTTCCAGAGAAACCATCTGTCTACAGATTTTTGTACAGGCCAAGTCACCTTTTTCCCTCCAAAACTGACGGACAATTTTAATCCTGCCTTATTCTATCACCGTGCTCATTCATGCACGCAGAGGTATCCGTAGCGCAACACTACTCTAGGAGAGCAATAAAGACCTCAGGAAGTTTTCCCTCAACCCCAAATGCATTTTTATAGCTCAAAACATGGATGTATGATTTGAAACTAACTGTAGTCAAAATCTCCTCAACTTAGCCTTTGCCAGCCTCTTCTCAGAGGACACCACCAGCACAGCTAAGAGGCCAACATGTTCAGCTGATGCAGCATATGGGGAGTAACGTGCAGCAAAGAGATATGAAAGCAATGTAGGGAAAAGGGAGGGTGACTGCTCCTAAGGAATCAATAATATGTCAGTGCCTTGCAGTGCTTTTCGTGATGGAATTCCCTAATCTTCTTTTCCAATTCTTTTCCACTTAAAGCTCAATAAAATCTTCTGAAGGAAAAAAAAAAAAGAGTAAGAACTTTTGCCTTGGAAGATTTCCTGAAAACTGCCTTTTTTTTTTTCCACGTGTTTCTTCAGATGCAAAGGAGTTCTAGAATAGTTATAATGGAAAAAATTATGGTTTATGCCCAAAATATTTGTCTTTTGAAGCTGACAAGGCTCTTACGCGGAGACAGTTCTCTGAGAAAAGAGTTGTGTGCACAGAACTGACTCTATATACTCCGGATACCAATATTTTCTTTTCCCCTTCAAGTAGAAATATTGCTTTCTACTTTGCCATTTCAAACAGTACTGCACTATTAAAGTCATGTGTTTCCAATTCTTATATCTAATTAATATTTAATTTTTTTTTCCTCAACACTGCAGCAGCTGGCATTGTTTTACACTCTCAGCTTTCCCCCAGAGAAGCGATAAGTTTCTAGCCTTCACAGCTCTAGGTAAAACTCAATATACCAACAACGCCAGCTTGAAACCCAGGAGGCATGCAGGACAGAAAGATTTTCTTTAAAGTCATAACTTTGAGTACCTAGTTCACGACGGTTAATAACTTGGGATTGGCAGTCTTGAAACAACTGAACTAGAAGTGATCAGCTGGAGTGAGATTTTCAAAAAGATAAGTTTATGCAGTGAATTATTAAAAAAACAAGCTCCACTACTGCTTTAAAGAACAGCTCAGGTCTCTGAGCAGACATCTAGATAGCTACTTTCTTGGTTATGCGAGAGAGGCATGCATAAATGAACAGCAATTAACTTAAAAATGACCAAGGAATTCCAAACCAGTTAGGCTTGGAAGATGCTCCATCAGTGGAAGCTTTTACTGAAAGCACTTTCGCAAGTTTCCCATGGCATTTTCATTTAAAGGCGTGACGTTTTCTAGAGTTTTCCCACTGTAAATATTCAACTCAGTTAAGCAGAAGCAGTACGACTGCCTTACGTAACAAGCGTTTGTCCAAACAGCAGTGAATGATAAAATGCAGACAAAATACACACCACGAACACAATTGAACTTAATGGTTCATCCTTTGCTCCCAGCTCTACATTTCCAGCACTGCTAGGAGGCCTTAATGTATTTTGGGTGTTCGCAGGTCCCACTTGGTACAGCACGCGTGCCTTCTCGGTGGCCTGGGAGGGCCTGGAAGTGCTTTGGTCCCCATTCCACAGGCAC
>VYZW01026747.1:2330-38401 GCA_013401315.1 Balaeniceps rex
ATCCACTATAAAAGGTTTTGGGTTTTTCCCCCCCCCCTCTTAGTTAAATAGCACATCCACACACAATGCACCCACAAGAGAAGCAAAACTATCTCAGCATCCCACAGTTATCAGCAGACCCAGTGTTCCCATTGTTTTCGGTAAAAGTTGTTTTACTGGATCAGAGAAGGCTACTGCAGAAATCATTAGGAAATATTCAGTCTCTACTTTTATTTGATAGAATTATGCGAATGCTGAAACAGGAACACGATAAACATAGGGGAGCAGGCGATATTCAAGAAATACATGGAAATCACTAGGGAAACTAAGTACTCGGAGCAAAGGCTGAACTGGAGATGCCATCATGCAGGGCTGAAAAGAAATCAGATTTCAGAGAGGAACTTGGAGAAGAACTGCAACTCTGATAAAAACAGAGGTAATGCCAGAGAAATAGGTGGAGAAATTGCAATATTTAAAGGCATGAAAAGTTGAGGGAGGTGCTGTAGCATTTTATAACATCTTTATACTTGTGAAGAATCAGTTAAAGCTTCTCGAGACATGCACAGATAGACACAGATAGAGGCACACTAGATATTCTAGGATTCTGCATGAGGCACTCAAGTTGCTTGTAAAAAGCAAAAAGCACAAGCTAAACATCACAGACATTCCCCCACAGATAAAAGATTTTTAAAGTCTCTACACTTGGACAGAGAAGATCCGAGTCATTTCCCTTGATCTTCTATAGATTTGTTGAGCAGGTCATTAAAACCCCCAATTATAGTAGAATCAGGGTGATACTGCTGCCTTTGTCTTTGAAGTCTAAAGGGCAGAAATCCTTTTTTTCTTTTTTAAGGAAAATCCCATCCTCCCCAGAGGTGCCATACAGCATTGCACTCATTGCTGTAGTAACAGTTAGATGCAGTATTCCTGTATCCAGTTGCCAACACATCCCTTCAGAGCTGAAGTCCCCTTACTATCAGAGGAAAGAAAAAGGAACAGTCCCCTGCTTTGCCTTATGGGGGTGGAGCAGGGAAGGTGTATACATGATTAGCATGCAGCAGGACCAACCAGAGAGAAACTGCAGCCAGCATACTTATTCCTTCTAAGGGTACATCTCATAACCATGGTCAAAAGGCCTCAACTTTTGAACTCCATAAAAATCCAAGAACAAGTGAGGTTACAACAACTTGAGCAACTTTTGTTCCAAGGAGGCTTATAAAGGGAAAATATAAAGAGATAAACTCAACTTCCCATCCTTATCCTCCAAACTATCAGCAAAATTAGTTTTGCAGTCATCTGGTCTTTCTACAGTTTGGTTATGATTTTCTTGCACATGTTTAAGTTTGCACATATTTTTCTCATTGCAACTCATTACCAAGGTAATAAATATTTCTTATTTCATTAAATAATGAAGGAGTGATCAGAAAGGAACTGGTGGAAGTGCTGGAAAGTTGATAATCAATTTTTAAAAAGTGAAAAAATAGTGAGCTTGTTTTTTAAAAATGCCCACTTTTTCACTTAGCTAATCATACAGATTAAATCATGAAGAAAGGAGAGCTTTATTTTTAACACAAGTACATGTCTTCCAAAGATAGGTTTTTATTTCTTCTTCAAATGCATTTTCACTTAAAAATCAAATTTGGCAGAAAGTATCATTTCAGTTTATACTGAATGAATGCTGCTGAATACTGAATTTACTGCTGAATATGGCATTTCCTGCAAATATCAGAATTCTTGCCACAGCCCTCCAAAAATTGCTTCTTGATTGTAGAGGGTGCCCTAGAGCTAAGCTGGGAAAGGGGGGAAAATGTTAGGACACGACAGAAAAAGAGGCTGTGGCTACTTTTTCCACTGAACTTTAGAAACTTCTCTCTGTTCTGACTTGTGCCAATATCTTCGAAGTGTGGAGTGCTCTATTCCTCTGAAAGAAAATGACAGCTTTTACCAATAGGATTGTCAGCTCATCAGCACGGAAAAGCCTGTCTAAAAATAATGGGATAGCTCATTTTTACTAACGATCTTTATCAGCACAAGTTTATGGAAAACTAATCTTTCTAAACGAAGAAGCTTGGGGGGGGAGGGTGTTAGTTTAATTTCTCGAAGGAATCCAAACGCAGAGTTCCAGAAGCTGTTTAACCTGATCTTGTGCAACATCACCGTTAACTGACTCAAACAATACCAAAAGGTAGCAGTATGTCACATCTACAGTTGCTTAAAAACTGGCTGGCAGATCTCCAGGATTACTGTAAATGAGAAATCTCTGCTGAGCATTTATACTTCTACTGAGGTTTCTCACATACTTTCAGATCACTGAGAAAAGAAAAAAAACTCTTGCTGATAGATTTGTGAAAAATTATCAAAAGTTATCTAGATATTTTTCCATCTTTTTTGTTATAAACTGGGCAAAAAGAAATTATGATTACATTGGCCACATGTAAAACATACAAATGGGAAGAAAGTTCTGCCCACATAGCGGCTCCTCTCCTGATTAGCCATAATGATGAAAAAGATTTAGGAGGGACTGTAGAAGAGACCTTTGACAGATGAATGCAGCCAAGCACTCCCTTCATAACGTGATGATCCAACTGTTTAATGCAATACTTAAATGTATAATTAAGGGATGGCTAAGAAGAAAGGAAGTGTTATGGCTCTTCTTTGGTTGTGGTAAGAAAGTGGTCCAGTTCTGGTATTTCAAAGGTATATTTTTGTCCAGTTCTGACACTAGCTGGGGAAAACAATAATATACTGGAAAAGGTTTAGAAAAAGAGCATGAGTTGTTAAAATATTGGGAAACCTGCCTCATAGCCCTGTCTTTATAGCTTCTCAATGGACAGGTCCAGAAATAACTGTATCACAGAACACAACTACATATATGGAGAACAAAATTCATTGAAGGTTTCTCCAGTATGGCAGACAAAGGTGCAAGAACTTCCAATGCTTGGAAGACATGGACACACACCCCAAGTCTGAAAAACAAGCAGTCATGTGAAAAACTTTCCAGATTCTCGTAGGTACTATCATCTCTGGAACTGCCAGAATTTCACAGAATAACACAATTTTGTTAAAATAGTCTGAAGGTCAGCTAGCTCAACCCCCTGCTCAAGACAGGATAACTTCAAAGTTAGATCATACTGCCCAGGGCCCTGTCTAGCTGCATTTTTAATATCTTCAGGGATGGAGACTTCATAACCTCTCTGGATGACATGTTCCACTATTCAACAATCCTTAATGAGAAATTTTTTTCCCAACAACAAATAGGAACTTCCCTTGATGTGTTTCTTATCCTTTGCTGCTTGTCCTTTACCATTCACCCCTGAGAAGAGTCTGGGTTTGTATTTTCTAATAACCACCCACTATGCTGTTCAAGATGGCAAGTATTCACCCTCAACCTTCTCTTCTTCATGATTAAGCTTGGGAGGTACTCTTCCATCATTCAGGTTGCTGATGACGACATTAAACAGTGGTGGAACACCACTCATGACTGGTAGCCAGCTAGATGTTGAACCACTGCCCACCACCTTCTGATCCCAATGGCCCATCCAGTTTTTCATGCACTCTGTAGCTATATCTCCACAGTTCAGTTATAAGAATTAGGAGATTATATCAAATGGTCTGCTAAAGTCAAGATAAACAACATCCACTACTCTCCTTTGTCCACCCAGCCAGTTGCCATTTCATCAGAGAAGGCAATCCAGATCATCAGGCATTACTTGCCCTTGGTATATCTGTGTTGACTATTCCCAACCACCTTCTTATTCTTCATGTGCTTGGAAATGGCTGGACTTGCTCCACAGTATTCCCGGGACTAAAGTGAGGCTAAGCAGCATGCAATTTCTCAGTTTCTGGCTTTCCTCCTCCGTTCTTCTGCTACAGTAAACATAGCTTATCTACCCAATAAGCATTTAGCTAGAAGCATTAAAAAAGAAAGTTGAAACAATAAACAATTTTAATCTGTTCTTGTACCCTCACATAAGATCTAGGTGGATAAGGGCAAATACTATCCTTAATTTTCCTGGTTCTAGTCATGTTGGTTACCAGTCGAAAAGGAATAGACAAAACATGACATATCATTTGTCTTTGGGCAAGTTTGATCTTGACTGCTGTGAAATCCAGACCATGGTTAGACTGGGGAAGAACAGCAAACTGGTATGAAGATGCATTTGCTTATTTTCTCTTGTTCCTACAATTCCTTTAATCTCACTACTCCACTGTTTCTTCCAGACGACTTCTTTGCTGTCCCCTCTGCTATTAGTACCTACCACTTGGTGGGGAAAAACACACAACAGCAACTATTTAGTTTGTGTATCCAATTAATTCCCCCAAATACATAAATAAACAAACCCTATGGTATTATAGTAAGGAGTGGGGACACATTTTGTCTACAACTGTTTACAAAGAATATTTGATAAATCATTTTTCTACAAGCAGTTAAAGCACAGACCTCCAGGATAGAGGACTATACTATCTTGTTTTAGACAAACATGAAGGATATGGCTTCAATGTCCTACTCTGTTGGTTCAGTCTGACTCTTAAGTCAGCCTAGCCCACAAGAAATTTGTAACAGCAATATTAAGGCTGGAATGAATGCAATATAAATGCAAAGACATGTTTGTAAAAGGAGCAGAAGAAACAACAGAGCAAGGATTAAGAGTGACATGCAACAATAGACAGGGCAAAATTAACAGGCATAAAACTGGTAAACACTGAAGAATGCACTGCTCATACCAAGATCATGGCAGGGATGACTCACTAGCTGAAGGCCTGTGCTCTGGTGCCATTTCTCTTCCTGTTACTCAAACAAGAACAGAAGATGCCCAAAACAAGAAAACAAAACAGGCAGAGACCTTGCCTAAGAGTTCTGAAGGGTAAACCAAACAGACCTCTTAGATGTTTCTGTAATTTCTCTCCATACAGAAAAGAAAACAGTCTCTCCTTTTATAAAGGAAGTTGTCAGGGTCATGAGTTATACTTTTCCCAGTAAGAGGTACCATGCTTTTTAAAGTAAAACTAAAATAAAAATATAAGTAGTTCACTCTCATAAAAGCTCAAAGAAACACATTCAGAGGCTAATGCTAACAGCTCCTGTGTGTAGTCAGTTTGTGTGGAAGTGTAGCATATCTTAAAATTTCAGTTTCTGATGGTGCCATTTAGATGCAGCTCATAAAAAAAGAGACAATAAGAGGAACTATGTCCTTTCATCACCTGATGTTTCGGTTTATGGCACTGCAGAGAAGTTCAGTAGCTTGCATTGATCAGGAATCAAAAGGCATTACATTGTCCACCTGGCAGCTTTCAGCATGACTTTCAGGACTGTGGTAGGTTGACCCTGGCTGGATGCCAAGTACCCACCAAAGCCGCTCCATCACTCCCCTGCTCAACTGGATGGGGGAGAGAAAATATAACTAAATGCTCGTGGGTCGAGATAAGGACAGTGAGATCACTCAGCAATTACCGTCACGGGCAAAACAGACTCGACTTGGGGAAAATCAGTTTAATTTATTACCAATCAAAACTGAGTAGGGTAATGAGAAATAAAAACCAAATCTTAAAACACCTTCCCCCCACCCCTCCCTTCTTCCCAGGCTCAACTTCACTCACGATTTTCTCTACCTCCTCCCCCTGAGCAGCGCAGGGGGACGGGGAACGGGGATTGCAGTCAGTTCATCACACGTCATCTCTGCTGTTCCTTCTTCCTCAAGGGGAGGACTCCTCACATTCTTCCCCTGCTCCAGCGTGGGGTCCCTCCCACAGGAGACAGTCCTCCATGAACTTCTCCAACGTGGGTCCTTCCCACGGGCTACAGTTCTTCACAAACTGCTCGAGCACGGGTCCCTTCCATGGGGTGCAGTCCTTCAGGAGCAGACTGCTCCAGCGTGGGTCCCCCATGGGGTCACAAGTCCTGCCAGCAAACCTGCTCCAGCATGGGCTCCTCTCTCCATGAGTCCACAGGTCTTCCCAGGAGCCTGCTCCAGCACGGGCTTCCCATGGGGTCACAGCCTCCTTCGGGCACATCCACCTGCTCCGGCATGGGGTCCTCCAGAGGCTGCAGGTGGATATCTGCTCCACCATGGACCTCCATGGGCTGCAGGGGGACAGCCTGCCTCACCATGGTCTTCACCATGGGCTGCAGGGGAATGTCTGCTCCGGCACCTGGAGCACCTCCTCCCCCTCCTTCTTCAGTGACCTTGGTGTCTGCAGGGTTGTTCCTCTCACATAGTCTCACTCCTCACTCCAGCTGCAGTTTGTGTCTGGGTTAGGTTTTTTCCCTGCCCCTTCTTAAATATGTTATCCCAGAGGTGCTACCGCTGTCGCTGATGGGCTCGGCCTTGGCCAACGGCGGGTCTTTCTTGGAGCCGGCTGGCATTGGCTCTATCGGACACAGGGGAAGCTTCCAGCAGCTTCTCACAGAAGCCACCCCTGTAGCCCCCCCTGCTACCAAAACCTTGCCACGCAAACCCAATACAAGGGCTTGGGAAAGGAGAAATACTTTCCTGCCAAGCAGCGTTTCCTCTGCCTCTCAGCAAACATTAACTATTGCATTTTGTAGCTGTCACAGTGCTATTTAATTCCATGTAGTTGCAACAATTTGTGTTGATAGAAAACCTGCTACCAGGAATCTGGCAAAAAGATGCTAGAAGAAGACAACAGTACATACATACTGACAAGAGCAAAACAAAAACATCAGAATAAAGACACATGTGGAAAGTTTACAAAAATAGGTTGCCAGGTATTTTACGGTGTATACTACTGTCGTGGTTTAGCCCCAGTCGGCAACTAAGCACCACGCAGCCGCTCGCTCACCCTCCCCCTCCCCGGTGGGATGGGGGAGAAAATCAGAAGGGCAAGAGTAAGAAAACTCACAGGTTGAGATAAGAACAGTTTAATAATTGAAATAAAATAATAATAATAATAATAGTAATAATAATAATAATTGCAATGAAAAGGAGAACAAGAGAGACAAACAAAACCCAGGGAAAAGAAAACAAGTGATGCAACCGCTCACCACCCGCCGACCGACACCCAGCCAGTCCCCGAGCAGCGATCGCTGCCCCCCTGGCCAACTCCCCTCGGTTTATATACTGAGCATGACGTCATATGGTATGGAATAGCCCTTTGGTCAATTTGGATCAACTATCTTGGCTGTGCCCCCTCCCAACTTCTTGTGCACCTGGCAGAGCATGGGAAGCTGAAAAAGAAAGTCCTTGACTAGCCTAAGCACTACTTAGCAACAACTAAAACATCAGTGTGTTATCAGCATTCTTCTCCTACTAAATCCAAAACACAGCACTATGCCAGCTACTGGGAAGAAAAGTAACTCTAACCCAGCTGAAACCAGGACAACTACAAACACATCAACAGCCTTCAAAGTACATATAGGCTTATGTTAGAATATTTATGCCTAAAACTTAATTGCCCTTAAGTTCAGCATGTATAGATCTGAACGTCTGTAAAAACCGCCTTGGGGATCTTTGTTATCTTACTGAGGCTGTAGTTCATCAAATCTGGGAAGTCAGTAGAGTTTTCATATAAAAGAAGCAAGACCCAGACATAAACAGAATATATTGTTTCCTGAGATATATGGTGGCTTTTGACTGAAAATCTGAGCTTTTTAAAATAAAAATAATAAATAAAATATTAACAGTCCAATCACCACAGCACCCCAGCTGGAATCACAATAGTCTTTGTTTTGGCAGATTTTCCCAGAAAACGCAGGGTTTTGAGTTTGTGCAGGACTTGCTCCACACTGCCATTTAAGTATAGAAGAAAGACTCTCCCATCGACGCACCACCACCTGCAGGGAAGGCAGGCTACAAAGAATCACAAGGACACAACTCTCCTCTCATCCTTTCCCTACCAAATTACCAAATTCTGTGATACTTCCTCCTGTGCCACGTTGCTCCACTGTTACCCCTTCCCCTAGCAAAGGGCAGATCACACAGCTACCCTCATATTTGGGGCACTAATAGCCAGTGCTATTACCACAGCCATTTTCACAGATACAATTCTCATGCGCTATCTTAAAATGGCTATTGTTGCACTCTATACACATGCACCAAACAGATCATGGTTCCTGTGTTTGCATTACATCTTTATTAGTAGAACTTAATGGACTAGCACAAAGGAGCTAAAAAAAATTAACGAAGTGGCAAAATTTCCCGTGAGGAGCTCGGGAAGAGAACAGCGTGCACTGACAGATTTCAACAAAACCCAGTGCAACTGAGTAGGCACATGGAGATTAAAAGTCTCCTTAATCTCTAGTTGAAAGTGAAGTAGTGTTGAACTACAAGAGTTAATTGGGGGGTGTTCAATCCAAAGGATATTAGAAAAAGGATATTTGCTTAGCTTGTACAACATAATGTCTTAACTTGTACATTTGCAGGGGTGGATACAGACAGCAGTGTGTATCCTTTGCAAAGTTCTCTCAGGATGCAGAGGAACTCATAAATCTTAGCACTTCCAATAAGAGTGAAAAAGAATCCAATTTTAATGAGGAGAAGCAGCAAGTTTCCTTCCTGAATGGAGGAGCTTACTTTGAGGCACATCTGTAACGCTGTTTACAGGACAAATTTCAGTAACTGTGAGGATAGGTGCACTACCCAGCATTTCAGTTTGGGTTTTTTAGTTGTGTGGGGATTTTTTTGTTTTTTAGTGGATTTTTTAAGTCTTTTTCCTGGTGCTGAGTGGTTACAATCAATCCCACCTAATGTGTACAAAGGAAAGGGGGAAACACA
Organism: Balaeniceps rex; assembly: GCA_013401315.1. NCBI lineage: Eukaryota > Metazoa > Chordata > Aves > Pelecaniformes > Balaenicipitidae > Balaeniceps > Balaeniceps rex. The sequence goes on from VYZW01026747.1 coordinate 11,042, forward strand.
TTTGACACAAAACAGCAGAAAAGCACAACCTAAGCCATAACATCCTGCAGCCCTGTATGTCAGAACTAATCCCACGCACTAGCGTGCAATGGCACCCTCGTGAGAATCTTTGTCATATGGAGCTGTTTGGGAAGCAGGAAAGACACACAATCCTACTGCTGTTTGTTTGTAAATGCAATGAAAAGCTACAGAGTTACTGCTCAGTAGCAGAGATATTCCAGGCATTACCGTAGGGATAAATCTACATAACATTAGACTGCCAGGCCCTTGCGAAGCTAATAACCCCTCCCTTGGGACTGTGGCCAAATTGTGATTAATGCTAGAGAAGAAGCAGGGCCAAGAGGTGCAGTCATGGCAATACTCCCTCCAATACTTCTGGACGCACAGATAAAAATCACTTCTTCCACATCTTACAAATGGACATTCTCATCTCAATATTATTGAGTGCTACAGCATGAGTGGACCTATAAAAGGTATGGAAAAGCAGGGTCCCTTGCCTGCTCTGTTCATTCTAGCACCATTTCCTTGGTCTCATCCAGTGCAGATTCAACTTCTGGCTATTTAGCTGAAGATAGTTTTACTGCTAAAAGAGCACCACAGCATTCATTGCTCTCTGTGGTTTTCTGTATATGCTTGCAAAGGGATAGCTTGAAATCCACTCTGCTACTTCCAATGAATGCTGCTCCTTTCACAGAACTGAAGAGGTCTGATTCTGACTCTGTACCTGTACGTTACCATGTATATAGAATCCAGTTTTCAAACAAAAGTGTTTCTCCTCTGGTAAGAAAGCTGGCAATATTTCCACCAGCATTGTCTTTGCTTCTCTGTTGATATTCTGCGCGTCTGTAGTCAACCTTTGTCTCCTTAGAAGGCTTTCAGGACTAAACCCATTGTACAGTCCTTCAGTAGCTCACACGCCTTCTGAATGCTGGTTAATTCAACCCCCCTTACAATGAGAAAAAGAAAGTACTCAAATTCTTTAATTGTAGGAAGGAAAGAGCATGTCTGTATGAATTAGAGAAATAAGGCTTTAAAATAAATGCAACACATTTTCTTTTGAATGGCCAGAAACATGTAAAAGACAAAAAGCTGTTCTCATTCCAGAAAAATGTAACTGACCAAAATGGACGATTGTTTAAACCAGAACACATACCAAGGAGCTAAGGCTCAGTGATGATACAAAAACCTCACAGCTGACAGAAAACTGAGAGAAAGTACCTAAATCTCTTCAGTCACTGATTTTAGTCAGTGAGTCTTGGCAAAACACTGAGTTTGTAGGGGAAGTAGATACACAGACTTGACTGCAAGAAAAGCTTCTTCTAGGAGCCTGACCAGCATATACGTACACACAGACAGACCTTAAGAGTTGCTCTTCATCTGAGCATAGCTTCTCTCACTTGCATGGTCAATAGTGCAAGTCACCTGTTCACATGGGGACTCCTGCTCAAACACTAACACTCAAAGTTGTAGGTCCCAGTCAAAAAGCCAAGGACTACTGCCCTCTTCCAAACCCAGGAAAGCAAAGACAGCCATAGCTTTGCCAGTAGGGTGGGAAAGAGCAAGACACAATTAGCAATTAATCAGTAAAATGATGAGGTAAGGTTTTTCTCCCCCAGAAAGTGCTGGCAACACTCCTGAACAACTACTATGGCAACCAGTTCTCCCATTATATTTACTCTTTACTCACTGTTTGTTGTCTTGAATTCACAGAGTCCAATAGTCAGATACATTCTCCCTCAGTTTCCTAGAGAAATGCTAACTGAGCACAAAAGCTCCCATGTAACCCAGTTCAAAGTGATTAAAGCTTTTACAATTACAGGTTATGACTTTCAGCTGTACCATTTTGCAGCCGACCAGACAATTGTTTTCTTCAAAGCCCAAAAATGATGTGGGGAGGAAAGGGGAAATTTCTCTCACTCACTTGAGTTTGAGCTATTCCAGCTTTATGTGAAGATATTGAAGATTCCACTTTTTATCTCCTTGATACTTAAATTTTAAGAGAATATTGACTGAAGTATTACAAATGGCCTGGTAACTGAGCTGCATGTGAGTGGCTCATGTGTTTGTTACCTCCCCCACATCCCTGAACCACTAATGGTTCCTCCTTTGCAGAGCTTTGCCTCTCTAAAGCTTTTGAGATGATTGCATGCGTTTGTTTTCCCTTTCAGCAAGTCTCCATAGCAGACTAGCTGCTGCCAACATCTGCTTCATCCTCTTGAAAAGGCTGCAGAGCATTCTTCACCTACTCTTCCAGAAACTGTCCACATTCTTCAGGTGTAACTGAGTAGATCTGGCTATAGCTGGGGTTTATTACATTACTACAAATGAGCCAGCAGAGTCCCTCCTATGAACACATAGAAGATGTCTTAAAATCAAAGCAGAAGTTTGCTGCACTGTATTTGCAAAATTATGTTAATTTTTATACTAAATCCATGTCCAACCAAAAAACAAAATCTAGAGATAGTCCTAAAATGTTTATTCAGGTACAGAAGGACTTAATAAAAGAACTGAAAGAAAAATACAGAATGAAGATCTTTGAGATTTGAGTCCCAAGATTACACCATCAAACTAGAACTGGTGCAGAGAAAGCAGGGACAGACCAGGGGAAGATATTGCTGATCAGAGAGCATGACTCAACTAGTGGCAATAAAGAAAGAACATGTACTGAGCAGCTATTATGACAGATTCAGAGAAAGAAAAGGAAAATTATTGGAAAACAAAGCAGTTATTCCTGTTGGGAAAAGTGTAAGTGAGAGTATTGCCCTAGAACAATAAATGAAGAACCAATGGAGAGCAGGGCCAAGTACTTTCCCTGGTAGATACCATTGACCTCAATATAGACCACATATAATACGAATAGCTCCAAGTGTTTTCTTGAATCTTTTTTTTTTTTCAGAATTAGTATTTTGTGGGAAACTAAGGGATTGACTGTTCTTTTCTCTGTTCTCTTCTTATTTAAATGAGGATGTATCTTTTGTGTGGAATTCTGCAACCATGGTTGACATTTCAGATTTCAGTTTAATTGCATAAATATTAGAGGAAAAACAGCTATGGTTCTTACAAACAGTGTAAAATTAGTTCTCTGTGAATTATCTCAAATGCAGAATAAAATTCAATGTAGCAGGAAAAAGGCTCTGCTCTGCTTTTAGGGTATCATTCTGTTTCATATAGAGATCTCATCCATAAGCTCGAAGAAACTTTGGTCCAATTTAAATCTTTAAGCAGTAATTGGATTCTGTATTAGTTCTCAGCAGACTGAGTAGCCAGAGACTTCTGCTGAGGAAGAGCAGTGTCTTCCACAAACGTAAACAGCAAATTTCTTCCCGTGGAAGAGAAGTATGTAAGATTGTAAATGAGATCTTTGATCTTTTCTGTTTTAAAGATCCAAGTCCTCCAAAAAGCTGACTTGTTTATCTCTTGGTTGTGGCTGACACCACTACAAAAAAATGCACTCACCGTCCCCCAAAATCCGGATCAGGTTTGTGTGTGTATATGCGCACGTGCTCACACATTTCTGAAAGCTGTTGTGCAAACACAGGACTGTTTTATACACATACTGTGGCACATCAATATTTTAGCTGGATTTGTGTTTTTTATCACCCATATTCAAATATCCGCGGTCTCATACAGTAGACAAGTGTTGCTTTTAAAATATAGTATGGGAGAAAATCCAGGAATATGATGTCATCAACAGAGGGATTAGTCTGTTCTGTTCAGGGAGGGGCAGAAAACCAGAAGTTAGACTCATTTATACAACAGAAGGAGCTTGGCTGTTCCCAGAGACGTGTTGCACTTCACTCATTTGTACCTGCTCAGTGGTGAATCCGCAGTCAAGGTATGTGTTTCTGCTTCTCTTTAATATGAAAAGTTCTCATTATTTAAATTCACTATGGTTTGTTGCTTCTTGGAAACCACTTCTTGAATTCTTAATATGTTTCTGGTTTAGTGAGAAAAGAGCCGATATTATTAGTGTTCCAGGAAGACAGAGGAGAAAAATAGTCATTGCTAATGTGATTTTGTAACTTTTCAGGTTTTGCAGAGCTGTAACATTTACAGAAAAATGCTTTATTTCAAAGTACCCAACCTATCAAAGGCACAGGGCTTTTCATCTGCCACAGATACTATCCAGTGTATGGGCTACTGGAGGGTAAGGATTTCTTCTGTCCAGAAGACATTTTTTGTCTCTAATCACACTATGGGCACCTGTTCTTTCATCTCACAAAAAACCAGAAAGTGCAAGCAGCTAACTTTGTTTTCAGCTGAGAAATTACCTACAAAATAGTAGGAAGAAACCAGAGGCAATTCTTTTCTGTACATACTGATCGCCTTCTCTCTGTTTATTATTTTGATTGTAAACTTTGTGGGGCAGGAACTGTGTATGTGTGTGTACTCTACACTGCTAACCTGTCTCGTCTGCATTGATTGAATGGCAAAGACTAAACCTTTAAAGCTATTTCTTATGTTACAAGGAAGAAAAGTTTTGGATCACCTTTAAGCAACGTTATTATTTTCTTTCTAACATCTATATCCAAATAAAAAAATGCAACAGGAGCATGATTTATAAGATGCTGATAAAAGCAAAGAAAAGCTTAGAACTGGGGTTGTAATTACGATCATATAGCAAAAGGACTAAAGGTTGAAATACATGCTATACTTTTAGCTATTCATTTTCCATCACTCTGTATCCTAAGCAGCCATCTTAGCGTAACAAAATAACAAAATAGCCATAAACCCAAAAGAATTCAAATAATTTGTCATTAGAATCCTTGTTTTAATACACTCTATGTAATCTTACAGATGTTGTCTCCTAAGATAAGAGTATATTTTTGTCTTGAACAGCTGTACATATTTTCTTAAAGAAGCTAGAAGACAACTAGCTGGGAAAAAAACAATCTATTTTTACAGCAGAACCTCTAAGATTGAAGTATCAGGATATTGAGTGATATCAGTCATATGATTTTTATCTTGTCTGCGGTTCTCTCAGAATGTGCAATCATTAAGAAAAAAATGAAGAGAAGCAGCTTCACACTTCAGGATCATTCATAGACTGCCAAATATATTTGTCTTGTTTTCATTGTGAATAGTGAAAACACAAAGAGAAGGGGTAAATGTACCCAAGCGAATAAAGACTTTGGAATAGCCAGAAAATCTTTGTCAGGTTTTCCACTGGGTCCTGTACATGCTAGAACAAGATTAACTGAGTTACTCAGAGTTACCTGAACATTTTGTACTGACAATCCAACAAAAAAACTGCCTTTCCTAATGAGTTAGAGCGTCCTGAAATAAGGATCTTATCATTGCACTGGAACACAGCTTTAAAAAATTCTCACAGCTAAGTAATATTTGAAGTCTTTTCTCAGACAGAAAACAAGAGGAATTTGGGAGAATTTTAGCACATTCATTACAAAAACCCTAAAATTTGCTGCTTAAGAATAGTCAGCGTTTGATAGTCTGTTTTTCATGGAAAGAAGGGGGTAAAAAGCTCTTAGAAACTCAAATCCCACTGCTTTCAAAGTCACAATAGGAAAAAAAGTCATATTGCAAGTCCAGGAAAACTCATCAGAGAATAGAGCTTTGCTTCCAAAACAAATCCCCTCCCAGTAACCCAGTCAACAGCAAAAGTACACCTGAATTCATTAGCAATGCTAATCAATATAAAGTTAAAAAAAACCCTGAGAATAAATAACATTTAGCTAGAACCTGTGCTTTTCTTTAAAAGTTACACATAAACCAGCCTTGTTCTGTTGTCACTCATGTTTTTTTAACGCTCTCTGTCAGTACTCCATACATTTCAGTTTCCCCTTCCTTATCTAAGGGTTTATCTTCCTTCCTTCTTGCATTTACCACACTTCAAATTTTCCACACGTCAAGCTGAAAAGTTATGTCTCTGGCTGGCTGATGCACAGCTGTGAACAAACACGGTGCTTTAAAGTGGAGACAAAAGCTTTCCTTAGCTGATCCTCTATGCCTGGAGTAACTCCGGGTGAATGGGCAGCTACTAAAGAATCACACTCTGCAGTACAGTCTTTGGGTGCCGACTCACAAACCCTGCGGCTGGCAGGCAGATGGTCTAACACCCCGCTAAGGAGTTAAATATTGCAGAACAGACACTAGTGGGATACAGACCAGAAAAACACAAGGGGCAAAGCAGCCTCCTGAAAGCATGCTATCTTCAGTCTGGTGATAAGCAAGTCCAAAGAACTCAGACATTGTGGCAAAGCTGCTACATCAAACTTCAATAAAATGCTTCAGGACTCTTGGTGTTCACTGACGGGGTGGATTATACTTAGTTTTGCTGCTGTGCTGTATTTACCTCCCCTACATGTCAACTCCTCAACTCAGTTCAGCAAGGTTGGGCTGGTTTTTGTGATCCCTGCAAACAAATCTGATTATCCAGGTTTGCAGATCCACTAGCACTGAGCTTTGTACACTAAGGTATGCCAGCGTAGCATACTAAGGCAGACTTCAGACTATGGCTAATTTGCAGAGAATGGAGCTGTCAAAATGCAGAAATCCATTTCTCACACTCACATTATCTGAGATTACAGGTAAACTCCACAAAAAAGAGAGTGAACTATGGCTAAAAGTCCAGGTCTTTTTGATATTAACAATATCAAAATTTTTATTTATACATGCGTGCTCAGAGGCAGAACTGGCCATAGCTGCTTTTCCTCCCGCAGTGTTCCTGCTTTGGCAGAAGGGAGTACACTGCGGGCATGCCCTTTGGGAGCTGCACCCCTGTGTCTCTGGAGGTGCTCTGTCCTTTTTCCACAGCTCTATGATTTCCTGTTAGCTGTTTGGCTGACTGAAAGGATGGTGCTCTGAAGTGTCATGGGGTAGACAGGCAGCAGGTTCCCCTCCAGAAGGGTGATGTGAGACCTCTGTCCACACACATGGAGCAAAGAAATAACCCAAGCCGCTTTCCTGATGTGCAGGGTAAACTGCCTGCAGATAGTGGGCAGGCCAGTAAACTGGAAGTGTTTCATCAGGTCCCCTGAGTATTTTTGCAAAAAGCAACTGTGAAGGCTTCATAATTCAAAGGAGGGACCTGATCCTTAAACAACTAAGTAGAAAGACGGAAATATTGCAGTATATGTGACTAGGTTTTAGCTCAGGTCTGCATGCACCTTCCATCTCCTTCTCCAGCAGTCTTTCCCTATAACAAGCTATGTATTCTACACTCTGTGTATCATATCTGCTGTCTACTTAGATTATAATCTCCTTGAGGCAAAGCCTGTCTCTGTGCTTGCACGGCTGTTACACATTGATTATCACCAAAGCCCCCGGTCATCAGTATAACACAGACAGTATGGCAATATCTGCAAAGCTGTGCTCCAGGTCCTACCTGCTAGACCGGGGCAAACAGCATATCAAGCAAACAACCAGATGAAGAGACATAAAAAGTGATACAATTAACCACACAGCCTGGATCCTCAGCTGGATTGAATGCTCGCAGTGCCATCCACATCAGCAGAGTAATGACAGTTTACAGCAGATGAGGTCTTACAGATCTGTTAGCAGAGATGAGTGATTTTCTCACCAGTAATCTGCTTACCAAACAAGATAGGGTAGCTGCATCCTTTTTCTGGCTTCTTCTTCCAGAGGGAAAGGTCTGTGAAAGGCTTGTGTTCCTAGATGTGACATCAGGAGACAAGAAACAAATCTATCCAGTGGGTGTTCCCTTAACTGTCACAACAGGTAAACTTTGCTATGGGACACAAAATACACTCCAAGTCAAATTTTAGCCCTTGTAACTGTACAGCTTGAGCTCAAAGCTGAACTTCAGCCAATGAATCTTACAACGATTCTAGTGTCATCAGGTTATTTACTATAATGGTCTCATCTCAATCTGTGATATCTGAGCTCAAGGATGGATTTCTTATTTCTTTATTTCTTTAGGCTATCATCTAAATCAAACCCTCCAGACACTGTGTTTGTACTCTGAAGAGCCCCCCCATGTGCTCCTCATGCAGGTTTCCTCTTTACCTGCTCCAGACCACCTCACAGATGGTTCTCCTTGGCATCACCCAGAAAGTTTTGCTGTTCCTGGTCCTTCCAGTGCTGGGCACTGGAAACACACAAAACACTTTCTCCCAGAGTAAACAGCAGAAACAGCAGGCAAACTGTTTGAGGCACTAAAAGTGACCAGGAAATATTTGCTTTGTAGAAATTCTCTCTCCTCTCTCTATGCACACATAGACACATATATAGACACACACATACATACACCTATATAGACAAACACAGATAGATATTTATTAACGTCTTGTCAGAGAAGTAAAATATATGTTCCTCTGCATAACCATGTTATCCACACAGCCCTGTCCTACCTATTACTAGGGGACAATCCTACAAGGAGCCTCCACCACTTCCTTCCTGGTTCCCACGTTTTTACTTGGTACAAAAAGATCAACAAATATTTTCAACAGACATTTCTGATGTGTCCATTAGGATCAAGACTGTTGCATTTGTTTATTTCTTCTCCTTTGCCTGGGCAAGGATCTTTTTTTTTTTCTTCTAGTTAATGCCAAAATTCCCAAGTCATGAGAATCTGGGACTATCCCTCATGGGCAAACAAACAAGCGAAAGCAGTTACCTTCTCACAAGTCTTCATTTTGTGTAGAGATTTACAGTAAGTAACAAAGTCAAGTAATGAAGAAGATGGACTAATCATTTACAGGAATAAGGGCACCAGTTTAAAACTTAAGAGCTTTCTAAATGGCTCTCATTTTTTTTTTTATTGGTGAGTTTGTTGTGGTTTAACCCCAGCTGGCAGCTAAGCACCACACAGCCGCTCACTCGCTCGCTCGCTCCCCCTCGGTGGGATTGGGGAAAGAATCAGAAGGGTAAAAGTGAGAAAACTCATGCGTTGAGATAAAGACAGTTTCATAGGTAAAGGAAAAGCCATGCACACAAGCAAAGCAAAACAAGGAATTCATTCACTGCTTCCCATCGGCAGGCAGGTATTCAGCCATCTCCAGGAAAGCAGGGCTCCATCAGGCATAACGGTTACTTGGGAAGACAAACACCATCACTCCAAACGTCTCCCCCTTCCTTCTTCTTCCCCCAGCTTTATGTGCTGAGCATGATGTCATATGGTATGGAATATCCCTTTGGTCAGTTGGGGTCAGCTGTCCCAGCTGTGTCCCCTCCCACCTTCTCGTGCCCCCGCAGCCTACTTGCTGGTGGGGTGGGGTGAGAAGCAGAAAAGGCCTTGACCCTGTGTAAGCACTGCTCAGCAATAACTAAACCATCCCTGTATTATCAACACTGTTTTCAGCACAAATCCAAAACATAGCCCCATACTAGCTACTGTGAAGAAAATTAACTCTATCCCAGCCAAAACCAGCACAGAGTTGCAAGTTCATTTTCAAAGCACTACTATTCCAACCTGGTTAAAGTAGTCATAATGAATCAGGCGTTAATGCAACTCATGAATGTCTGAGATATTGTTCACAGTAGTTTTTCATTTATAACATAAGTATTTTTTTAAAACCATCACGTACAGGCATGTTGCACAAGACAACTGTATGCTCTCACCATCTATTTACATCATTCCTCTGAGAAACTTTTTTTCATTAAAAGAGTCACCTTATAGCCAAGAAATTCCAGCCAACTGTCTCAGCAACAGGGACATTTCCCAGAAGCAGAAGGAAGAAGTAACAAAGTGGACTCAGTTTTGTGTAGGTGTTTCCTGCAACATTAAGGAAATGTCTTTTTTGGAAACATAAGAAGACAGCAATTTTTTTTCTTCCACAATAGACATAGTCTACAAGTTGGCATGCGAATCATGATTACATCTCATAACTGTGCAGTATGAGACATCTAGAATTTCATTCTGCTACACTTTACCTCATGTATCACTATACACAGGTTTACTGTATAAGTAATTTCCCCTGCACATTTGTGTCATTTTTTTCAAAAGGGTTAAATAGAATATATTAATAAGGTTTGACTTAGGGTAAATGAATTCTGATCAAATAAGTTAAAAAATTAAAGAAAGATTTAACTTTAAATACCAGAATCAAACAATATTGAATTTGGTACTATTTTGAAGCTAGGTAAAATAAGGATCCAAACTGTGTAAACTATCTATGTTTTATAAGGTCTTAAATGAAAATCCCAGATAAAACTCTCATAACTTTGGCATATACCTGAATCAGGCAGGAATCCTTATTCATTATTTGTGTTGGAACACTTTTCCCTCTTGGAAAACTAAACCCCTCTTTTTTTCCTTCTTTTCTTCCTTCTATCCTTCCATCCTTCCTTCCCAGCAGCAACATTTCTCCTCTGTTTGTTTTTCTTAGCAGCATTATGCTCTCTTCCAGAACTCGCATGCGCTCATTTCCTCTTCACTTGTTCCTGTCCTGACATCCTGCCATGAGCCTTTTCTGCCTGCTGCAGAAAACTGTCATGTGCAATACGACATAATGCTTTATGTTCTACAGCGGCTGCAAAAGTGATGGTACACAAGTTCCAAGGTGACATGATTAACTTAAATTAGAACATTTCTCAAAATTAACAAAGCTGGTCAGAAGACAAAATTTCTGTTTCACAGAAAAATTGGGGAGGGCAGAAGGAAGAAGTGAAATTCCCACCTGGAATTAAAGAATCTTGACATTTTCAATGAAAGCAAGAAACCAAAACACAGAACACACACAGACACAGGAGAAATCTGCCCGGGAATGGATAGCACAGATAAGGGATTTTGAATGAGGCATCTAAGCAAGTGCCTGGGGGATAAACTGTAGTGAGTTGGGCTCTTTCATGCTCTCATTTTTGGAGCTGTTCCACTTTATAAAGATAATAAACTGTTTAGTTGGCCAGACAGAGCAAGAGTGAATCTGAATCTCCTGCTAAGTTGTTAGCAGTCAAGATGTCTGCTCCTTTGTTCAAGATCAGAAATGACATCTTTAAAATACTTTCTGTTAAACTCCCCAAATCTTTTGTGAAAAATCTTTCTTTTAAAATCAGTTTCTCCAGAAACTTTCTGTTTTAATAGTCATTTTAATAGGAAAAGAAAATTCCCCTCCTCCAACATTTAGCGAAATATCTCCTACGTAGCTGTAGTAATACGTGAGTGGGAGGTACCAGCAAGTGTGATACATGAACTGTTATCACTGTGCAGGCAGCAAAGGTCTCTGATCTTGTGTCAGGATGCAGAGCCACCCCATGACAACCCAACACCGTGTGACTGCTCAATCTTTGAAGGATATTTGGGTTTTGTTAGCTTTGGGTACAATAGTTCTTTGGGGGAGTTGTGGCATATACTAAGGGAATTTGTCTCTAACTAAATTCTCACTGTGTTTTTTTGTCAGTTCTGACATTCTGGAAAGATCAGATAGACATCCTGTTGGTGAACACCAGTGCTCAAAACCCATGTATACAGACTGAAAAACAAATTACACCAGATTCCAGTGAGGTTCTGACATCTCCTGTTACTAACAAAAGGATGACAATAAATTAACATACAGTTTCATTTTAGAACACTTGCAAAGCATGAAAAGGCAAAAATAAAATCGTAGTCCAAACACTGACTGTTGTAAATTGGTGTTGTAAATCACACCACTTCTCAACTGGAGAAGTGTCCTGAACCTTCCAGACCTCTCAGCGTTGAAAGCCACATGCATGTTTGTACAACTTAGTTAATCACCAAATCCCTATCAGCATGTATTTGAGTACTTAGTTCTTCCAATAGAAATATGGTGTATTCCCACTTAAGAATTGTTGTCATTAGAGTTCCCCTGGTTTTTCAGCAGAAAAACAGACTACATTTGGATATATATCCAATTTTATCGGCTGTGACTGTCGAGGTAATTGCAATACAGCCTGAAGTTCACTATAGTTACTCACACACACTATTTCCAATATTTATATCTGGTTTTGAGCTTTCCTCTGCAGTATACAGACTGTGGTGATTTTTAACCGTGATATCTGACAACTGGCCTCTTTCTAATTGCAAATGCTTCATGTATGGCTAAGTCAGGAGCAGAGATATGAAAATAATATGAAATGACTGTCCAAGCTGCTCAAGCAACAGCGTGGCAGGACATGTTTGACCTAGGAAGGGCAAGGCAAAATGGGTTTCTGAAGTTTATCATTTAAGAAGTGAAGCACATTCCAGACTAGACTTCTCCTTGAGAAGGGAACTCACCAGTGCTTGCACTCCCACACTTTGCTTTTAGGGGTTCTTAAAAGAGTATGAAATTTTAAAAAAGCAAACCAAAACAAAAAACCCTCCACTGATTCTTTTAGTAAAAACAACCTACTATTTAAACAATAAGTATCATGTCATGCTTGTATTGCCTTCCATGACACAAATAAGTGATGTTGGGGATCGTTCACTGGGATAGTCCATGAGAAAAGCCAGGCTTTTCAGGAGGTTGAAATTTGAGTTTATAGTTTAATGTAGCTTTTGAGATAGGTCTACAGCTGTTGTCAGTGGTTCTAAATTAAACCGAGACCGTCTTAAGAAGCCCATGTGGCAGAAGTGCTAACTTGAACAACCTGGATAAATATCACCTCCTCTGAGTTCTAACTGCTTGAAAGTAAAGCTGTAATTTCAATTGAACATCATATAGTTAATCATACTTTCTAGCCTATTCTGCTTTCAGAGCCCAACATGCTGTTTGAAAACTGCACCATTACTCAGCGAAGCCACCCGTATATCCCTTTGGTGGAAGGCATTAAGAGAACACAAGGGATTATTACTAATTTATAGAGAGGACAGATTCTGCCTGTGATGCCCTCTGCACTAAGGACTCCTCTGCTTGCACAGAGCCATCAGCACGTGGCTCAGCAATAGAAAAGTAGTAGTGACTGAAACATTTCCAGCTGCTGGTGGGGATGACTATTTGTGGTTGCAAATTTGTTTTGCAGACATAATATGACAGTTTAGAACATCTTTTATGGTTTTGAAAAATGCAACAGAGACTTAATCAACTCCAGAGTGAAATAATCCGTTACCTATATGATAAGAAATGAGGAAAGCAGCAGCTGTCAAAGAAATAGCTATTAGACTTTGGGAAGCAACTAGTGAGCCACACATACTATGAGCTTCCAGTCTTTGTTATTGGAGACAGTTGGGATTTTTTCAAAGGCCATACTTGTGAAACCCAGTGGTGAAAATGTGCAGGAAATGCTGCATTATTGCAAATACCCTTGACAACAGTGTAAACGATAGCAGTTGGAGGCACTGGAGATGGCAAATCTCTGCTTTTTTTCTAAATGACTGCTACAATGTTCTCAAGGTGCTAGAAGAAAAAGTGCTTTCAGGGCACAGAGCCAGTTCATCTGAAAGGCAAATCTCTCCATTAAATATTTAATGCACGAAGGGAGCAATATTGGCAAATACTATTTGGCCATTAGACCTTGACATTTTGCCTAGTCATGAGAACTTAGAGCTGCTACCCAGGGAAAAGAGCAGTATTTCAATTGCTAAGAGCAAGGAGTGGCTAAACTGAGCTGAAGAGGTCTGGTAGGAGTAATGCAACAAACAGCAAAGCTTTAGAGGACATCCATGTGCATATCAGTGAGGGAGTCTTAAGTGGAGTTTTGTGCACTGCTGAACAGCTCTTCTGTGCTTCCACTACTGCAAGGAGAATAAAGGAACATCAGTTACTACATCTTCTTGGGGAACAGAAGTGATTCAGGACTTACAGTTTTTTCCTTTTATTATTCTATCTTGATGCTCTATTAATATTCTCCAGTGCTTTCTGCAGGACATGTCATTGGCATGCTTCATCAGTGCTCTCCTATCTTTCATAATGAGATCAGACCTGTAACTCTTTTATTAGTTGAACCCCAAGACCAGTTCTGAGAACCTACCCTAGGAACAGTTCCTCCAGCCCACCTCTCAAAAACTGTCATTGGCCAGTTGAAAATTCACGTTTTCCAGCTTAGCTGTTTTCAGCATGGTACTTGCAGTAGTTCTGATCTATCTGGGTTTCAGTAAAGTTTGTTTTCTAAAGCAGGAAATCTTACTTTAACAAAGAAATATAATCTAGCTACACAAGTTACTCTTGATAAAATGACTAACATTTTATTTCTTTATCACTGGATACAGGGTATCTTAACTATTCACTGGGCTCAAGGTACTGTCTGCCACTTGACAGATGCATTGTGCTGTTTGATACCATCAGACCTGCCACTTCACATCACATTAGGCTCCTGCAATGGATATTAAATGGGTGTTACAACATTAGTGCATTAAGCTGTTTGAATTTTGCAGTGGTGATGGAGTACAGCAATCCATTGTCATACAACAGAGAATTCCCATGGTGCCTGCAAGTGCTTAGGGGAGAGGAAACAACCTCCTTTCACCCTGCTCCAACCTGGTAAATCTACATGTCACATCATAAAACTCAGGAAGTTTGTAGTCTCTCATTTGTCCTCGTACTTCGGTTAAACTGCGTGAGTTGTGATCATTCAACTCTGTTACAGACACCATGAGTGCTGCCGGAGGGTTAAGGGAGATGCAAGATTTCAGCTCTGGGACAAGGCTTAGGCTTTCCCAGCAGTCACTGCCACTCACCAGGGAGCCCTGTGTGGTTCCTGGTGCCAAAGCATGTTACTCTAAGCAGCGCGTTTGCTGCTTCTCTCCCTGTACAAATGTGCAGTTAGGCTCACTCCCATCCATCACTATTTGCAAGACAGGGCAACGGGGGAGATATTATCAAGCTAGGCACCGAGCCAGCTAGTCACAGGAATAAATTATGTTAATAGATGATCATTTTCTCAGCAACAGATCCAATGTTGAGTGCAAATTCTGCAAAGATGACAATTGTGAGCAAAACATTACCAGATCATTGCCCCTGTTGGCAGGAGGCCTTTCAGCTAATGATAGAAGCTATTGAGCTTTGTGAGTCTAAGCAAATAAGACCAAGCTTTGGGTTTATTTCACCCATACTACAAACAAAGTATATTGTCCTTCTTTACTTATTTCTACCTAGCAATAATCAGGGCCCCAGACAGCACTGTCTCCGTTAAGCACATTTCCCTTCCCCTCCACCTGTGTGACTTGCAAATTTGCCCCGACCTACATCTGCCATCTTCATCTCTCCCTTTTCTTCAGTGTCTCCTCTGTCTGTGCCTTTGAGAAAGGGAGCCACTCAGCCTGAAAGCTGGGCTGAGTGGGAATCTTAAACCAGTGCTCTCGGGGATGTGTCCTACCCTGGCATTATTTAAAATGTTTGCCTAATGAAGTATCAGCATTCCTGCTTAAGTTATTGCTGTAAGATAGTGCTTGCCCTCAAAGGCACCAAAGAACTTGAGAAAAGGAAGGGAAAAGCTTGATGCTACTTGCAAAGTTTAACCCTCTACCCCTTACCTTACCAAGAATGAAATATAAAACATCATTTTGGAACAATTACGAAGATCAAGTAAACAAAACCCGAAAGAATAGCAGTCAGACATGGCAGCAGATGGACCCTAAGCTCAACAATACACTCAGAGCTTTCTGAAAGGAAATGCTCTCAACAAAGCCCAAGATGCCAGCGTGCAAAACTAGGCTGACCCAATATCATATACAAGGGAAAACACAGAGCACTGATAGGACACAGTATCAGAAGTGTGATAAACACGTGTATAGGCACGATAGGGCTCACCCTATCTCCAAAAGAGCAGACATAGTCTGTGAGTCTCCTAGCCCAGAGCTGAACCCTAGACACAGGCTGAGTCTTGGACCATAATGACCAGCCATGGTTCTCATGAAAAAGTTCTCAAGGAAGAACTCATTTGGGTGACTGTTCTTCACTTCTGCAGAGCTTTTGCAGTCCCACTCGTACGACCGCTCCTAGATTTCTGTCTGACCCTAACCCTAACCTAAATGCTAGTCGTTGGCTGAGCTTTGGACAATGAGCACTCATGGTTAACCATACCTGTCCTCATACAGGGATTGCCAAAAATGACAGAACAAAATACCCTGCCAGCCTTGCAGAATGAGTTTGTGGTCAGTTTTCTCCTGTTTGAGTATTTTGCATCTCAGTTGTCAAATTATTTTAAGCAAACGCACTACAATACACACAGAAAAAGTACAGACTCAGCTGTGACTTGAGTGCATTGTGTGAGAGTAATGTGCATTGCTGTAAGAGAATCAGAAAGTTATCATCTTGGTTCAGGGAGACACAAAGCTACTCAGGACTCCTGACACCAGGTTCTGGAGCAGAGTGTCATTAAGTCTAAGGGGGCAGGAGTGGGGGGTCCATGAAGATTAAGCTCCTGGAGAATTAAAGAAGATTAAAGAGACTTGAGAATGGCAGCAGGTAATTCAGTATTCATGAAGAGAGAGAGAAGGAGTTGTGAGATTGACATTATAAACCTCGCAATTGATGATATTTTCCAAAGATGGAAGAATCAGATTCATGTCCCTGCTTCAACAATTATTTAAGTATATATACTCATTTGAAATAGCTTTATAAAGAGAAGTAGTCTTAATCAACATTATTCAATAAGCTTGTGGCCTCTTAGTATACAGGTATGGAGATCACCTGAGTTCCAGTTTTTATTCCAAGCTAAACAGAATGGAGACTTGGAAATAGGTCTCTCATCTGCCCAATGACTACAAAGAAGAGGAACAAATTGGCTTACACTTGATTAACACTTAGATCTAAGAACATCATATACTTCATTTATTCATAGACATATACCATGTTGAGAAAGCTGAGGATGGAGAAAAAAATAACTCAGTAAATCAGAACAGCTTAAACTTTCTCAGAGGTGTTTGAACAGCAGAAATTGAAGTGTGTGCTGGTAGGGTGAGAAAGGCAGTGATCATCTCTGTTTTCAGAGTAGTTTGATAGTTTTTTCATTTGTCTTCTTTCTCTGCTCGTGAACTACAATGGTAAAAGCTGTTGAACAAGTACAGAAAGCTCTACTGTGCTTACTAATCCACCATGTACAAAAGGGAAGGGCAAAGCTTCACAGTGTTAACATAATAGAAATCTAACATAATAGAAATATCCAGGAAAAGAGAACATTAAACCAGTTATTCAGGTCTAAATTTAACTTAGGGAATTGTTGCCATGAGCACATGACTATGTATAGGTCTTGAATGTATCAAATTTTCAATTCTTGATGGCCCCAGAGTTACAGACCTCATTTACTTTTATTGCCAAACACTTTCAAATATTAGCAGAAGGTTTATTGTGGGGCTGAGGGATTTAGCCTCGTGTTTCATTCCTTTGTCCAAACTACACCTTGGTATGATATGCCTCAAAAGAACCCTAGAACAGTATTCAAGGGATTTGGCATTTTCTACTATTTATTTGCTTATACCCTTCCCTTAATTTAATGAAGCTTTGATGCAGCCTTTCTCTGCAAGAGGAATGTTCTCACCCAGTGTATCACCAATGGCAGTGCTTTTCTGAGATACTTCCTGAAATCCAGGATCTATGAAAGTTTTCCATACAAGAGGAATTTACACAGCTCCAAAGAGCAGCTAAGTGAGCTAACACATGCAACAAAACCACAACTAAATCTTCACGACATTTTGTTTTAAGAACTGCCCAATAAGTGTGCTCAAGCTCACCATATAGCTCTTGTGCTCACCATTGACTGGGAGTAAGTCATGTAGCCTCATAACAGCTCGTATGATAAATTTCCACAGGAAAAAAGATTTCTGAGAGACTGAACCAACTCACATTTGCAAATCACTCTCAGTAAAATTACTGCTAATGAACAATGCAATAATATATGGCATTTATACATATTACAATAGGAATGATAGATGATCAGAGCTGTATGGCATTACATTTCTGACTAAACGTGTTTTCCCTCCTCCATACTTCAGAGAAGGAAGAGGAAATATTTCTACAAGGAAAGTGGTTAATTTTAAAAGTTATTTCTTGCTGAACATTTCTAGCTTATTTTGCCTTAGAGATAGCTATGAAAAGCTAAAATATGGATGGGTTTAAGTCAACTTTGAGGAATACAGCATTCTCAGGAATTAGGAAGGTGTTATGAACATACAGATTTTTAAAAGGTCAGAAACTCAGCAAAAATTAGTATAGAGAGGCAGGTTTGGATTTCTCCCTCTGTTATTTTACTGATAGATAATTCCTTTTGTCAGAAGAAACACAAAACAGTAAAAACAAAAACCTTTTCCTCTAGCTCATCTGCTTTAGCTGTTGCCAAGGTAGCACAGAGCTTTACACAGCATTCCTATTCTCCCAAAAGACAAGAAGCAGGAATTTTCCTTAAAAACAGCACTAAGCCAAGGTCCAATACATTTAGCACTACATCAGACTCATTCATTTCAAATATGGACCCAAACCTCCTTTATTCTATTTTTCAAATATTTAAACATCAGAAACTTATATTTTAACCATTTCTTCTGGAAGAAATCAGCAGCTTCTATTTTTGAGCTCTTAAAACCTGCGCTGTTTTAACAGACTAATTTCCAGGAGACTCTTTTCCTTATCTTCCTTTGCTCTAATTCCATATTTCATTTTACAGCTATAATGCTCTATGTTATAGTCTCTATAATGCTCTATTAAGCCCAAAGATTGGCTAGTTTCACAGTGGAGTTATGCCCCCACCCTCCAATCTTAGCACTAACATCAAGGGCCAAAGTTGCCCCTGCAGTGTCTGTGGGTGCTTCAGAAACTCCAGGGTATCTTGCTGGGCTCCAGAAGACCACACCTCTCAGAGGTTCTGTATCATATACCAACCCCTAGACATCCTAGACACCCTGCACTTTCCAAAACGCCCATATTCAATCACCTGAATTGCCTCCCAAACACCTGGCTGTTTCTCTCCCTCAAAATCATAGAAATTTTTATCTCCTCTATACACACTGAATACAGCCTCTCAGGCTTTCTGTTGAAAAGAAAGGCGGCAAAACTCCCCATTGCTATGCCAGACCACGTTGTCAATGAATGTAGATTTCTATTTTAATTTCCTGCGCATCCCTCCTGCTCCACTGACTTAGTGTCTCTGCTTAAGTCTTCCCAGATGTCTCTCTCTTTCTCTCTCTGGGCTTTTCTTTCTTTTCTAGCCACCTAAAGAGACAACTGAAGCAACATAAAGATTAGAAAGGTAAATGGAGCAGTACATACACGTTGAAACATGGCTCCAACGGCCCAGTGCATCAGCCTAGATGCAGAAGACTAACTGGGCATGTTTCAGTTGCCAGCGTTGGCCTCTCAACTCCTGGCTGCACAAGCTCTGCTCTTGCTGGCACTCAGGCTACCTTCTGCTTCCCACTGAAAACCCCAGATAATACAAAACAACTTTTCTCCAGTTCCTTCTGTGATTTGGAAGAGCCAATTTTGGGTCCCAATACTTGAAAAAAAAATTACTTTAGCAAAAGCCAGTTCCCACACTGCTTTCAACAAAATGTCCGTAGCTTCCTAAGGAAACTCGGTGAGCAAGGGCACCCTGGTGAGCTAGGAAACTCCATCGAGCTAGGGCACTCACTGCTGAAATTCAGCTTTTGTGTGTTGGCCTTAATCCAACTGGAAGTTTCAGTTATTAGCACAAGAAGCACAAATTAAGGAATTTAGGATAATCCAAGTTGGAAGGGACCTGCAAGGTCTCTAGTCCAACCTCTTGCTCAAAGCTGGGTCAGCTGTGAAATCAGACCATGCCACTCTGGGCTTTATCCAGCTGGGTCTTTAAAACTTCTGAGGTTGTCAAGGTTGAAACTGAATGATTTAGTGGCTGGAGATACCTGGAGATCCTGTTGTTTTGATCCTGGAACAGCCTCTAAAGTTAAAAATAATTATTTCTCAGTTCAGATTAAACACAACGCACATTCCCTGTCCCCCTGTGCGGGGAGGAGGTAGAAAAATCAGGAGTGAAGTTGAGCCCGGGAAGAAAGGAGGGGTGGGGGGAAGGGGTTTTAAGATTTAGTTTTTATTTCTCATTACTCTACTCTGATTTGATTATTAATAAATTAAATTAATTTCCCCAAATTTAGTCTGTTTTGCCCTTGACAGTAATTGGTGAGTGATCTCCCTGTCCTTATCTCAACCCACAAGCCTTTCATTATATTTTCTCTCCCCTGTCCAACTGAGGAGGGGGAGTGATAGAGCGGCTTTGGTGGGCACCTGGCATCCATCCAGGGTCAACCTACCGCATTCACTAAGGAGGCATTTGTTATTTTGGAGAGATAGAGGAAGTGTCTGAAACATTCCCAAAATGTTCTGCTTTTACTGACCCCATGACTTTAATTTTTAATTTCTAATCTTTCTATAATGAATTCCTAATGGGCTTTAGCACATTTGAGGTTGTAGATTAGTGGACACTTTTTGTGGCAATATTAGTTTAAACATTTCCTGTTCTTCATTCACCCTTCACTGTCCCTTTGCACCCTGTGGCTGCCCTTGCAGTTACACTGTTCAGTTTCATGAGGCTTCATGCGGAACCAGATTGTGGAACTTGACTGGGACAAAAATAACCTTGCAAAAGAAAAGGTTATTTTCATGCAAATCAACTCCTTAATTTGTCATAAAATTAAAGCAATAAAGAAAAGATACAGAGTTATTACCTCTCAAGAGTTGAATTTTTAGAGACCTTTTGGCATGTAAACTTGAAGCACACCATGGAATGACAGCCATTGCTACGGAGTTATCATTAAAGGCATTTACATCAATTATGTTAGGAAAAATGGAAAAAAAAGTTGTTCTGTTAAAGTAGTTATTTCAATAGCTCTGGCCTTTTTTCCCCTGCACTTGCATTCCTTAGCTCACAGCTCTTGATTCTTAAAGGGCTTTTTGTCCCACTTCATCATATCCTGCTTCTTTTCTTTCAAGAACATCCATAGGTCGCAGCATGTACAGCTGGGTTGTACAACATTCCAAGGTTGATCACACCCCTGGACTCTGGGTGTTATCTTTGGCTTGTTGATAATCTCACACATGTCTTCTGGCACGCTCTCCCCAGTACAGTACGTACAGGTCAGTCCTTGATCAGCAAGACATCCCACCGATTAGTAGGTAATACCAAGGAGCATTAGTGACAGTGCCCAGCCCTCAGAGCTTTCAGGCCGTGGCACTGGTGACCACCACCTTTTTGGGGTCCGTTTCCCCTTGCCTGTAAACACAATCCAACAGCCTGGCAACTACAGTTGATTAACCTCTTCTTCCCAGTCCCTCTGCAAGGGGTCTTCATTTGCAGCATTGGCAGGATCTGGCCATTGCTCAACGTATCCCTGCATCAGCTGACCCCAAAGCCCTCCTCTCTTGGTCAGGGCAGTATCTACAAGAGGCACAGGTCTGGCTGCCACCAGCACAGGGCAGGTCATGGCTGCCTCCCACACAGGGCACCCTGCAGCCCCCCACTATAGAAACCTTGCCATTTGTGCCCAATGTTATTAGCAAAACATATTCTGGAACAGCATGAGACAATGACCGACAATGTTTTTAGTGACTGTCAAGGAGGAGGTAACTAACAGTAGGAGGTGAACTCCAGCAGGGACAAATTCAGCCCCCACAGGAGTCCCTCATGATCAGTAATGATAGATTGCTTCAGCTGGACAATGTTTCAATCAAAACTGTCAGATAAAGTCTTTTTGAGGGTCCCAGCTGAGACATTAGGCCTGTCTTGCATTGCACAGAAAGCATTTGCAGAGAGTGTGTGAAGGCATCACATTTATTTTCACTGAACTGTGATAAGTTAATGGCAAATAGACATCACTCCCTTTTCTAAATTGTGGCTGTGTAAATCATAATTTATTCAGTAAATACATACTTTAAATGAGTTTCCTGTGCTATAGAGAATAGCACCGAGCACACCATTTACATAGGGTTTGTAAACTGATCATTAGCACATTTTACCTTGTTCTCTCCCACATTTCTATCAATGCTGTATGGAAGGGCTTGAACTAAGGACCAAGGATGCAGGTCACCAGAAGCCCCATGTTGTGGACTTGGTCACACCCTAACTAGCCCCTGCACACTGTTCCTAGACCACAATAATGTGATATAAGTAATTTATTTTAAAGTATTCTAGGGATTTCCCTTCTAAAAAAATTAATCTAAAAGAGATTAATTGTAAGAAAAATATCATAAATCAATAGGCAGTTTTTGAGCTGCTATTTGCTGTAAATTAATTCCTGTTTATTGTTTTTTCTATTAGTCATATAATGACGGAAAGGCATAGAAATTGCCAACATAGCCTTTATGACCAGTCTCTGAATTACTAATGAACATCTTATTAAATGCATGCATACATTCAACCTCAAAGCATAAAATAATGCACTTACAATTCTTTCTGCTGGTTCGTAGCCCACTTACCAGCAGAAGAAACAGCTTCTGCTAATTGCATCACCCAACAGAACTTCTCTGTTCTCAGATGACCTTTTGCTGATCATCCATTAGTATTTCACTTCCTATGTGTTTTTACAGTGTAAAGTGCCAGCATATACAGAAAGGGAGAGTTGAAACTGCTGTTTGCAATTTGTTAGTGGCATCTCTCGCAGCCACAAAAGTTGGGCTTTGAGCTAAATTTTAAGTGTTTATGAATACCAGCACCTTGATGCCAGGCTTTGCTGTAGGAAGATTAATTACAGAAAAGTATGGCTACCTGAGGTATTATTTAAGAACAGAGAACATAAAAGATATCAAAAACATCAGGATAAAAATGAGTTGCAGTTAATAGGGGACATAGGAGGTAACAAAATGTTTCTATAAATGTATCAAAAGTAAGAGGACAATGAAGGAAAGTCTAGGCCTGTTACCAAAAGGAAAAGAGAACCAGTAACTCAGAGAATGATGAAAAGTTCAATGACGGCTCTGGGTTAGTCCTGTTGGAAATGAAGATTGTGATCCGATATTTAAGATGATTGATTTGAACAACTGGATTTATGTGAATTGGGAAAGAACAAATTAAAGAATATATGGAGGTATGCAAAGTGGCAGGGTCGTATATAACCCCCCCCCCCCAGCATGGTTCAGGAATTAGGAGAGGAAATCTTTGCTATCAATTTTTATGTCTGTGAAACCAAGGAGAATGGGGACATTTCAGAAGCCTAGAGAGGGCAAAACACAATACCTATCTTTAAAAGGCACAGATAACAGGACCCAGGGATTTACAAACTTGTCAATCTCATTTAAATACCTGGAAAACATGACAGCAAAATATTAAATAATCAGTATATCTACATACGGAGGACAATAAAGAATAACAAAGTGATAAGGAACTGCCAATATAAACTTGTCAAGAATAAAATTGTGTCAGACTAATCCAACCTGGCCTAATGGATAAAGCAGAAGGAATAGATCAGACATATCTGGGTTTCAGTGAGGCTTTTGGTATTGTCCTGTATTCCGTTGTGCTGAAATGCGAACAAATAAAGTGGCATAAAAATGCACTATAGCACCTAGGTGCTCTGCTATGCCTAGAAGGGCTCAAACAAAAGTAAGATTTCTAACCAAAGAATTTACAACCTATAGTAAGTTGCTTGCACCTGGAAGATGAAAGGAGGACATAAATTAGAATATTGGCAATGTTGCATAGCATGCACTGGGGATGGCATTTGTTTTCAGTACAGAACAACTAAATCTATATCCACTAGACCTAAAAGCTCCAGGTAACTTGTGTCACCAAAAGCATAGATCACTGGAAGAGTGTCTACAACATGTGATGCTGTGTAATAAAGAGGCTCCAACAACCCATTCCCCAGATGCTAGTTGAAAACATTCAGAAATCAAAAGGATACAGGTGTCTCAAGATTGAGGTGGTTCTAACAATGACAAGGTTAATGAAGAGGCAGGATAGAGGATGGAGGTATGTTCCTGCAGTTAGATATGGTCTTGAAAAGTTGAGGTTTTGAGAGGATGAACTTGGAGAATGAGAATATGTATGTTATTACCCATTTTATGCAAATACTCTCCTTTGATCAAGTTATGAAGGATTGGAAATGTGCGTTGCTGACATTTTGTTTTGTACCCATTAGTCCATTTTTAAGCTGCCTTGTCTTTCAAGGTTCTCAGTCCCACTTGCCTGTTTTATCCAGTTGACCTGTCCTGCCTGACATCTCTGTTATAAACTTTACAGTATAGAGAGTCTCCTTTGTTACTGCCTTTACTGTACTCAGTAAAATGTGGTATTCATCTTTGCTTTTGGTTCTCAACCACTACAGTCCTTAATTAAAACTAAGTACACAAAATATGACCACCATTTTTCAGTAATTCTGCATCCAACAGCCAAATGTCTATATGCGTATCAAGCACTGACACGTATCAACCAACAAATCCGGTAACCAGAGTATAAATAAGAACCCCATCCTTTCAGGAATTACAAATGTGTTGCCTTTTTACTGCCAAGTTACCAGCTGAATCAGACAAATGTCTTAATTAAAAATACATCTGAAAAGCTTCCAATCAAACCATAATATAAACAGTGGTATTTTAAAGACCTGGAAAAAGACAAAGAGTATTTCTGTCACCCGGTCCAGAGAATTATATATACAGATCTAGGAAGCCAGTCTTGTGTTTAAATAATATCTCAGCGTTCATTATCCCAGAGCACAGCAATAAAATCCACAGTTAACATTTTAACAGTACTGAGTGGATGCTGGACACACAACTTCTGTTTGGTCTTAGTAGCATTTAAGTGCATATCTGACAGTTATGCCCGTAAATAGCTCCCTGTAAGACCCCAAGCTGTTCTGACCCGTAGAATATTTACAGTACAGCAGTTGGTTTTCAGATTGTGCATGCAGGGCGTCTACAAGAAAGCAACCCAGAGAATTGTAAGCCTTTTCAAAGCCATGCTTTTTAGGACAGTAGAAGAAGCAGAGCCAGCATTTCTTATTGTGTCTTTTGCAGCAATGAGCTAGATGCAGCAATCTCATGTCATCTTTTTCTCTGCACAGATATGGTTTCCATCGCAACTGAAAACGTTACACAGCTTTACAACATCATGGCCACCCAGGAGCTCAGAGTCAGTCCGGCAATTTTCCACAATAATTCAGGAGTGCATCAGCTGAACCAATATGAATGTATTAATCCAGATATATGGAAATGGCTATGGGATTTTCAGCCTGGATTCCTCTGGTTTATATTTATTCTGGGAGCAATAGAAAATTCCTTTGTCCTCATAGTCCTGTGTTTCCACAAGAGTCGCTGCACAGTGGCTGAAATTTACCTAGCAAACATGGCACTTGCTGACCTAATGTTAGTCTGTGCTTTACCTTTCTGGGCCATTAATATTTCTAATAAGTTTCAATGGCCCTTTGGCCTCTTCCTCTGTAAAGCTGTCAACATAATGAGTAACATGAACCTTTATTCTAGCATTTATTTCCTGACACTAGTGAGCATTGACCGCTATCTGGCCTTGGTGAAAACCATGTCTCTTGGACGGATGCGACGAACTGTCTGTGCCAAATGGAATAGCTTTGTAGTCTGGATGTGTGCATTGCTCATATGTTCACCTGCAATGGTGTTCCGAAATTTACAGTACCTCAAAGAGTACAACATCACAGCCTGCATTCTTGTTTATCCAGCCAGCTACTGGGAGCCTGCAAATAACTGCTTGCTGAATATTGTGGGCTTTGTGATCCCACTCTGTGTAATTACCTATTGCACTACGCAAATCATCAAAGCCTTACGAAGCAGTGAGCTACAAAAACTGAAATTAGTCCGGACAGAGAGGAGAGCCACCATACTGGTCCTTGCTGTGCTTTTGCTGTTTATTGTTTCCTGGCTTCCATTCCAGATCAGCACGTTCATCGACACAATCCGTTACTTCACACCTGCTTTCAAATGCCTGGAAGAAATCAGTGATATAGTGACCCAGGTAGCTACGTACTGTGCCTTTAGCAACAGCTGCCTGAACCCGATCCTGTATGTCATTGTCGGGAAGCACTTCCAGAAGAAGGCTGTGGAATTCTACAAGGACTTGTTCCCAAAGAGGTGCAGAAAATCACAGTCTGTGCAGATGGAAAACTCCCTGGACACTTTAAGAACTTCCATTTCAAGTGAATACCCAAGGAAAAAGTCTGTTTTCCCATTATCACGATAGGACAATTTGTTCATTACAGGAAAAAAAGCCTTCTAACATATCAGTCTCCACTAATATCCATCTACTACTGGTGCACAGAATAAACATGTAGTAGTATTCATCATTTGTGAGAAATCAAAGGTTTGATTTTAATGGAAACTCCACACAGAGACCTGCTTCTAATGTTATTGGACATTTTTCATGATTGAATCCTACTTTGTAGCATACTTACATTTTCATGGCTGAATAATATTTGGTGCATGTATCTTTTGGCATGTTTGTGTTTCTAAGGCATACATACATGTACATACAGTTCTCTGAATGGAGCCCCAGTATAGAAGCTATCGTCAGGGTTGTGTAACTACTTATGGTACCCATACAGTTGGTTAGACTAGATTTTTGATAGGAGGGGCTTGTATTTGAGTAAGCTCTGGTAAATGAATCCTGTAGGACTATTATTCAAATGGGTTTTTAGGTGTGGCCACCTTCTGGGCTTTTACTTTCTCTGTTCAGTGATCCAAAACTGTTTTGATTGTTTGATTGACAAGCTGTACCTTTTTGCAACTGCTCTGCCCCTGCTAGTTACAGGTTTACAGCAGCTTGTATGTATGGAAAGTAGCTAAAAAAAGGTAAAGCAGTAGCGGAAGGAAGGCTGCAGCCAGCTGCATGAAGTTAGCTGAGTTTTCTTTGTAGCAGGAGATTCTTTACCCCTTCTGCATCACGGTAAAAACATTCACTTATTCCTTTTGAGTGAGTGAATGTTATTTACATTCATACATACACTTCAGCTCAGAGACTTAGTTTTTAATATTCACAAAACATAATTAATGTTTGTAATGTTATTTAATGGAAACATAAAAGCTCAGCACAACTGGTATAATCTCACAAGTAGAAAAAACTGAAAATATGAAGGAGAGCATCACCTAACTGCCTTAGAAATCTAACTGAAGATAATAGGAGTCTTGAAAGTTCAGAGTATTCAAGAATGGCCTTTTCAGACTCTAATAATACCTACATTTTATTTGTAGAGTTAATCTGAATGCTTTTAATACAAGATAGCTTTTCCCCAATTGGACTGGATTTATGATCTAAGTTGAGTTTACAGAGAAGATAAACTCATAGTGTACTGAATTGTCAGTATGCACGTTTACCTTTAGGAACCTTGATCAAAAACTGAGTTGGAGATGATATAAAATCTTCTGAAACTAACAAAGCCTTTGTTCTTTTCAAAGCACTTAAGGTTACAGCCTTAAAACCACCAAGGGAAATGGAGCTTGGTGACATAAGTAAACTCAGATTGCTACTGCATGGTCTTTATTCATCAGAGCTTGAATGAGGCAATAAAGTTCCATTTGAGATGGGAAACCTGTGTTAAACCTTCAGATAATTAAACCCAAAAATGTTCCAGAAGTATGC